>JACJUY010005042.1:0-20591 GCA_014220935.1 Platorchestia sp. MABIK
GTGAATATCTCTCAACGCAGTAAACCCCAAGCTCTCCTGGACTTTGATTTAACCTTCGACCCTGACACTGTCCTTTCACTTCTGTTGCTGTCCTTTCTTCTCTGTTGCTGCACTTTCTTCTCTGATTTACTCGTTTTTTTCGGCTGCCATTTCTCCTTGGTGCTCTTTTTGCTTTGTTTTGTGAAAATTTGCTGGATATTGTACTACTTCGTTTGGGCCAGTCACATCTTTTAAACTAAATAAGGAAATAATGTAGAATAGCGCAATGAGAGCATGCCAGACATTTTAGTGTTCTCTACGCTTTAGTTAATGGCTTTTACACTGGTTAATTTGCGGAACTCTTGAATTTGTTACAAGTTTGATGTACCCAACCATATTCCAATTCATTGACCACATCTCTTACCTTAGTGTTGTTGATTTATTCGTTTAATTTTGTAGAATCGGATGACTTGGAGGATGAGGTCCTCTCCCACTTGGACTTGGTTCCTTTTTTCTTCAACTCGTGTGTGTCTTTTGGGAGCCGCATGGACCATGCATTTTTGAGCGTGGTTGCATTGTGATTTCATTTTTGTTGGCGTTCTGAGTATGTCTACCTAGTGTATGTACTTTTTACTTTGATAACTCTATGGTTGGAATGTTAATGTGTACTAACATGAACCTTGACACTTTACTGCAGAAAAGAAGTAGCGTTGGACGGATCACTATTGCATAATACCGTGTTGTACTCTTTCGTTTCGAGTCCAAATTTCAAACCAGTTCTAAAATTCAATTAACTACCTTTTGTTTATATTTATGGGTTCCAGGAATTTTTGAAAGTGGGAAGACCAACGTGTTCGTACCTACCTGAAGACCGACGTGTTCATTTTCTTCGCTTAATTACTTACTACAGCAGAGTTTTCTGCTTAACCTAATACGTTCGATGGCTTTGATCTCCAGTTCTAAAATTTCTTGAACATGAATTAGTTGAATGACTTATAGAGCAGTGAGAAATTTAACTAAACCTCCATTCCTTCACCAGCCGTGGGAAGCTTCCTCGACACGGAAGGGTCAGGGCTGTACAGGCTGCAGAGTCGCATTAACCACAACTGCCGGCCCAACGCAAGCGTCTCCTTTCCCCACAATTGCCACAAACTCCAGGTGACCAAGCACTTTAGAAATTACGAAATTGTAATTTTATGCTGTCGTATTTTCCTCGTATACCGTGCTAACCATGAGAGATCCAGACAATACTCAGTACGAAAAAAAAAACTTCCTTTTAGGCTTAGAGCTATATGGACCCACCTTCAGCTCTTGTAAATTCAAACACAAGACATAACTATGAGGGAATTTTATAATGTCTTCATTATTAACCTTTTCGGTTCTCGTGTTTCCTATGTGAAGCTGATGATCGCACTAGTGCATCAGAAGTTGACGCTGTGGACGATTTAACATAAAAGCTCAAGCTCGTGTTAAGTATACCGATCTCCGCTGGGAAGTAGTTGTCATCTATAGTACGCCTTTCATGAGAACATGCACGAAAGCATTAGAACGTTGAACTTTATTGTTTGCTTCAAAATGTTTTTTTTATACCTACCGCACAATTCTTTTCTGCAGAGTTTTGCTATTGTATGAAAACTTGTATCTACATACTTTCTACCGTTTTGGTCGTTTCAGTTTCATAATTTGTCAGTTGTCTTGTTTATCCCTCGTGATTTTCCTCTTCATTGTATTCGTGTTCTGAAGCGATTCAATCTGACGGCTCAGAGAGTAAGATAGTTTGTTGGTGTAATTTCCTTGTTGTTTAATTCAAAAACGTTATGAAACTTCCCACTTTTTTAACTGGATGCTTCACCTCTTTTCTCAATTGAAATATGGCAAAATGTCTGTGTGTATCGTAAAAATAATTGTTTGTATGGTGAAGTAAATGTGTATATGGTAATATAAATGTGTATATTGTGAAATTCATGCGTGTGTGGTAAATTCAATGTGTGTGCGGTAAAGTAAATGGATGTATGGTAAAATAAACTAGTGTAGTGTGAAACAAATACGTACTCGGTAAATAAATGCGTATATAGTATAATGAATGTTTTTACCTTATTATGACGTCCTTGTTCAGCTGACTGCACTGAGAAACATAGAGCCGGGAGAGCAGGTCTTCATCAGCTACCTGGATGAGTGCGGGCTGGCCAGAAGTCGTCACTCCCGCCAGAGGTCGCTGAGGTGCGTCCTCGGTTGTGTGTCTTCTGCCGTTGTCTGCGTGGTCTATTCATACTCAAACTTAACACTATGATTTTGTTTTAGTACATATGTGTACCGCTAGGGAATTGATCATTTATTTACCGGTGTTGATGCTTAAACTTGACACTGTGAATTTTTTTTGGTACGTATGTGTAACACGAGTGAATTGCTCATTTATTTACCGGTGTTATGAATAGTATTTCAATTACTTCACTTGCTTTCTAATAAATATTTTTTAGCGTACAAGGTAAAACATAGTGCAATTATATTCTTCACCCTTCTACAAAAGGACAAAAGCAGCAAAGTCGGTTTTCAATTCTATTTCAAACCTAATCTATCAACTGCAGCAACCGCGCAAGCGTAGTCAATGTGATAATTTTTGTTTATTGTTTCTATTTAATCTTGACTTTTGATTTTGTCCTAATTACAAATGGAAATAACTGGCGTTATTTTAAAGGCTTGAGATGACAATTTGCACTTTTACTCTGTATTAGCTTTGGTGACAGGCTTCACAGATTAGTATATCTGCTTTATTTTTTTTCGCAAAACTCATTGAAATTTCATGAATGTACTTCTTCTAATTATTTTCATACTCAAATGGAGTTTGACTAACACTTCATACACATTATTAGCTTTTTCACGTAGGAATTTATGCAATTTTCCCGATAGATCGCTGGATGTCGGATGTAGCTTCTGAATATTTGTGTCCGCAGAGAGAACTACGTGTTCACATGCTGCTGCGAGCGCTGCGTGGAGGAGGAGGGAGAGGCTGACGTCACCAGCGACGAGGACATGGACGAAGACGACGTGGAGCCTTAGCCCTCCTTCATGCTCTTTGTACATCTGATCTGAATAAATGATGTCAACTGATCGTGTGTTGTTGATGTTCCTTTCGTGGTCCTTGATTAATTCAGCTTCTGATTTTCCGGGGAATAAAGTAGTGGAATGTAAGGCTTCACGAAGGAGGCATGTGGCCTGTTAGCAGGCTGCTACCCAAGGCTCATGCCAGAGACATCCATCACATTCAGGCGCCAGTGGAGAAGTAGAGGAGAAATGATAGTCTAGAATTCTGAAAGTGAGCTTCATTAGTAATGTGAGCTGTATTGTTAACCTTAAAGATAATACGAACGCAACTCTTAATGCTATATGTATGAGAATAATGATGGGACAGCGTGTAGCAGTACGTACTATGTTATCGGGAATACATTCAAATAGCCCAGGTCACTTATTTTGCTTCAGCTCTTCAATCACACAACAACAACTGCGATTGCCGATCATGGACGCCACGGTTCACGGCCACCTCCTGCATGGGTTAAGTTAGCAAAATCCTTAAAGTTTCTCTTTTATTCACAGCGAGTTTTCTCTTCAGAAGAAGAGATTTGGGAACGACTATAAATCATCAGAAATATGCCAAGCACAATACACCAAGCTGCACAAAAGCTAGCATCAGCGTGTTGTCATGGCATTAGTATTTGCCGTCACTAACGTCTTGTTATTTGCTTGCTCATGTCTGCAGTCAAGTTTGGTGCCGCTCAATCCGTGTCGCTGCATGCTTGGTTTCTGTGGAAGAATTACAAGACGTGAAACAAAACACGATACGAAATGGAGTATTGTTATTGTATAAAATATAACATGGATTGGTAGTGGTTCATGCTGATGTTTTCTGTAATTAGCCATGTACCTCCTTGATGCGATGTGTAAATATTTAATCGATGAAAACGTGTATTGAGCGCAATATTTTCGATCGTAGCTCTGCTGGGATATGTATTTCTACTACCATGTGTCAATGTGTAATGTTTTGTATAAATTCATCTCGTTTTATGCATTTGCTTTACCGAAGATGTCCGTTTTTTTTGCTGCTTTTTTGTCGCCGAAAGGAACAATCGCGTTGAAACTGAGTAAATTCTATTTCTTTTGAGCGGAAGACTAATGGCAATCTCTCGCAGAGTTAATTATGGCATGGATTTGAAGATCCCTTTTACACCGAGTGCACATCCATAAAATATTACGACACACGAAGTTGAATTGACATTAATACACATGATGTATGGCGAGTACAGTTTACAGTCGTGGAAAGTGACATATACTGCTTTTTGCGAAATAATAAATAATTGATTGATCCATGAATTTTACATAAATAACATCACGTATGTAATAAATTCGATTGAGCTTCCGAAGTTTATTAAAATAGAAGAGTCACTTCTGGGTTGTGCGTGTGACGTTGTCACCGCAACTCTGATGCTGCAAAGGAAAGGAAAACAGATAAATTCTAATGAAGTTGCCTAATATTTATAGGAAAAAAAAAATGGTGTTCAAAAAAGCTTATAATAAAACGTTTTGAAACGATGGAATGATATACAAAACTTTTAGAAGAAGAAAATAACCTCTAAATTAATTCGTATGTTGGGTAGGCTAGTTCGTATGTTATTCCATATTTACGCACCGTTAAATTATCATACTATTCAAACAAAAATGTTTGAAGGCCTGCGAATGCGCTCGGGACATTCATGAACAATATCACCTAAAAATTCGTTTGGTCTAGAAGAACCGTCATTGGTTCGGTTGTACCTCAAAGGTCAACATGTTTTTAACTTCTAGACATCGAATATTTTTTTCATATTTTATTTTAAAAATATAAACAAAACAGTCAAACCCAAGACAAGGAACTGACTGAGTCATTATACAATATATCGGACTTTGTTCCAATGTGAATACTGAGTGATTATAAATACGAAAATGAAAAAATAAGTGATGGTACAATTTTCCTTAGGTCTCGATTGAACTATATAACTTGTAAGCTAGGGAAATGCATCGGATGGCAGATGACTTCAATGCTGTTCTCGTTCATTTTTACACAACTGTGCAAACGAATATATGCATTTGAACGGATATCGATCAAAGCATTTCTGTATCGACGTCTCAATCTTTTCTTTGTTGTCTTTTCCGCAAAGTACTTAAAGCATTTCCATGTTCTTCTTGCTAACTTTTCGAGAACTGAGAGAGCACATTTTTACCGTTCAAGCTCTCTGTTGATTTAACTCTGTTATAAAAATTAAAATACCTGTGTGGTACCAATTATATATAACGACCTTTTAATTGAAGAATTCTTAAAAAACAACGAGTTGACTATTGTATCAACCTCATGGAAGAATATTGTAGTTTGTGAAAAATCCGATGAATGCGGTAGGACGGGAGCTCGTAGTCGAGTCTGCAGCACGGTATCTGCAGAGGCATTCTGAGGCGAGCAGCATGACGCAGACAACTGACAATTCCTAAAGCCAGTGCGCTTGTAGATCTTGTGTAGGTAGGGGTGTAGGTCGAATGCTTCCGCAAAGCTTTCACGTGATGTCTGTAGAAGAACGTGACGAAGAAAGTTGAAATCTATTCTTATTGAGGCCATTGAAGTTGTTGAATATGAAGGAGTGTACTTACTGCCGAAAACATAAACAACGAGAAAAAATGTCATCTAGTACAATTTTCATCCTCATAGGTGAGTTGATTTCCACAGTCATTGACGCTTTCCAGGGTTTCCAGGAAGGTCCCGTGAAACGAACAAAATATTCTTTAATGTGAAGGTATAGATTAGAACAAATAGGATTTATAGATTTAAGTTGGTGAGCGAGCTTCTGGCGCTCTAACTAGAGTTCGGTAACCTTGGAAGCTCAGCAGGAAATACTGCAGTATAGGTCACCCTGTGATCCCACTGTCATGATTAACAATTCACTGCCACCTAGATAGCGACGAACATTTTCGAAACTCCACTCCAAGGTTCACTTTCATAAATCACTGTTGAGCGTTTGATGATATTGTCCGATTTCTACTTGTTCAGTTTCCTTTCACTTCGAATGAACTTCACTCAAGATGCAGGCAACCTGCACATCGCTGAATTTTCTTGGCTAAGGTGTGCTCTGTGCTCTTGTCCGCTGCTACGCTTGAGGAGTGGTCGCACCTCATTTTATTTGTTAGGCCTGTAAATAACTTCTGGTAGGGCTACGGAAAACCTTAATTTCCTGAAAATCAATTTTTCATTCTTGTAATGTTTGCAGATTCAATGGGAATGCTGAGTCTACTGTTCCGCAACTATTTAACCTTCGAGGCCGCTCTATTCAAATATAGTTTAAACAATTTGAGGTGAAAACAACACCTGAGTGTGTTGATGAGTTGATGTTGATGAGTTAATGTGGTTAAAAATAATATATGGATCATAACTCGGAATCACCAAGAAAAAGAGCCCTTGAAGTTTCAGCTTATGGAGTGGTAACGTCTAACTCGACTTTTACATCTTGAAGAATAGGTACCCAAAGATTTTTTTTGCAGCCGTTGTAACGGGAGATGGAAACAACTGCTGAAATACTTCTTCACTTTTAAAAATAAAGCATTGAACAAAAAAGCATTGTTTCAAAAAGTAATTACTTTATAAACGCAATTGTCATTGTTCCAAAAAGTAACCTTTAATGTACGAAGAACATGAGTATTTATTTGTCTTGTACAAGGTGACTGGCACTTAGTTGAATAAACTCTAACATAAGGTTGAGGTCGTTTGAATAACCACTCTTTACTCACTGCGCGGTCGAAAGCATGCTTCGTTAAAGTTACAATTGCTGGGATGGCCGTGGCGCCCTCATCACTTGGCCACCAAGGTCTCCTGATATTACGTCCCTGTATCCTGGGGACATTTGAAGAGTTTGATGTACGAAACACACCAATTCATTCCAAGGACCTCATCAGTGAAATTGATTGAACCTCCACAAGGATTTGTGAAACTCTTTAAGTGTCTTCGATCGCGTCCGACAATAGTTGTTCCGGCATTTGAACGCCTGCATCGCAATTGGGTGTCGTGTTGAACATAATTTGTAAATCAATGATCGAATTTAAAAACGTTCTCTTCGGTCATAATTTCAGCATTAAGGTTGTTATTCTGTTACTTGTGTTCATATTGAGAATGCGTTCCTAACTTCTACACATTTCATTTCTTTGCCACTATCAAAGTACGAACTTTGTTCCAATACGTTTAAGCTTTCATGCCTTTGTATCTCTTTAACGAAGCATTTTCAAACACATGGTTATTGCGTAAAAAGCGCTTATTTGAACAGTTTCAATCTTAGGTTCAGGCTTGTTCGACAAAGTGCCGATCACTCTGTATATTGACTTATACGATGTACAAAACATTTTAATCCCTTGATTTACACAAGGAAAACGCCACGCAAGGAAAAGGCCTATCAATATAAGAAATGGAGAAGAAGCACTTTAAAAACATTTACTTTTAACGTTTCGAGATTCTGCTCTTTCTCAAAAAAAGTCTGCAAATAAAATAAAGGAGATGTCAGTACAGTACAGTACAGATTACAGAATCGCAGAATTCAAGGACAGAAAAAACGGAATTTACCGGTTGACTATTTTCAAACAGTATGCACTCTGCATTTCATTGAGAGAAGGTTTGAGTTCATGAATAAAAGAATGACTCTAAAATACGTAGGTTTAAGTTGGCGGTACAAGTCTCTAATATTTTAAACCTGCTAATGTCAATAATCTGTTCACAGGAACCATTACCCCAGTATCATTTGAGGTTCTCTTTCTTCAAATAATTTAAAATTCAAAATAACTCAAATTTTTATGTATTTTGTTAAAATGAGGTTCTTGTAAAAAGTTCAGACATGATGTCATTGATTTGTAGCTCATCGTCAAGTCTTCCAAATTTTACAGCAAAGTTTTATGAAGTTCGCTACAGCTCTTTCAAGTTATTATCGCGCTAGAGACTCCAATTATTAAGTCTGTTTGGAGAATAAATGAGGACTTAATTTCATGTTGTACTACTGAAATACAGCTGCCACCAATGTACAGAATAATACAGCTCGTTAATTAACTTGAATTTGAGTTCACATTTCTGCCGTTAATGTCAATTTAATAATTCGAAACGTCAACCTGGGTTGACAATTGAGGCATCGCTCCATTTTTTTAATACTTATGTGCCGTGCTGAAGCCCACCTCTTTCTCCTCCGCGTGAGATTGTTCAAGATTCGGGTGCTAGAGATAAATTTAATTATTCGACTCTCAGCCTCTCACCAAGCATTAAAAATTTGTCCCTTCAATCTATTGTAGGTTAGACATTTTTTTCGTTTCATAAAAGTTGCAACATTAATATACAGAATAGGTAGAGTAAATTGTATTGATACTAAATGGTCGACGCGCAAGTTCAGACTTGGTATTCAGAACAGTGAATAGAGATAAAATGATATGTTTCAAAATTTTGAATCATTTTACTAAATCTGTATAAACGTTTATTATAGCCTTATGTCTGATCTGATTTTTTTCCATCTGTAAAGGTGAATAGATGTATGGTAAAAAACTGCTTTCATTATGAGGTAAAAGATTCAGTACCATAATATATCGACCTTTGCGTGAAGCAATGGCACAATCTTAATAAGTGGCACAATAATAAAAGCCTGTAAGTAGCTGATTGCTCCTAAGCAATTAAATACTTTTAGGCTTCCATTAATATTTGATGCTTGCGACTGTCATAAACTATTATATTATGTTTCTCGAAAAGCATAAGCTCTCACATTTCAATTGACTGGAATTATTCCGGAATTATTACGAATTAAAGTTTCGACGTTGAGTTGACAGTAAGTGTACCTCCTCCAATTCTGCCGCCATCCTTAGTCTTTTTTTAAATTGTCATAATTGTCCGAGTTGGTTTTACAAATTAGAAGTACTTTCATATGTATATCTATTCCTTCTTTTCCAATGTGATACAGTACAAAAATGTTTTTATCATCCTGACCAGCGCGGCTGTATTCATCGCTTTAGTGGAATGGGTGATCGTGTGAGTTACAAATGTTTAATCGTTGCAGCCCGCGATCGGCTGTTAGAACCGACAAAAAGAAGAATGCAATGCAATTTACCTAAAAAATTTACATTATAAATCTACTAACTATTGATGACCACTTTGTGGTCGGTCCTCGTAAACGAGTTGCAGAATATTGCAGCATTTTCATGTTTGATTTTTGTTGGTTTATCGGCAAGTATTATCTCTCTCCACCGAACTTCATAGATGTAGAAATGCACGCTCTGATGAACGCCGGAAAGAACTTTCACAAAGAATGATGCTTGTTAGGCTGCCGCCGCCGGCTTGCTTGTTGTAGTTATTGGCTTACCTACGAAAACATTAAAATAAAGTTTACTGTAACGTTTTACCGACCATGGTAGGTATAAAGTACCACTCAGAGGTTTGCTCATAACACCTCAAAACTTAGAAATATTTATATTTTAAGCAAACTCTGCGTATTTTCGTAGATCGTTATGAATCTGCATTGAAATTAAACGTTCATGTGTTGTAAGGATTACTTTAAAGACCATACAAATTCTTTAACAGGTTGGACTGTTGGCTCATTTATTCAATGAACGTGTTGGGGGTTTGCTGATTAATCGTGAAGTGGTATTTGACCATGTGCAAGAAGGCGCGCACCATTGCGTGCTGCTGAACAACTGTAACAGATGCCAGTGCTGCTCACAAGTAGGTCTAGTTCAAGACAATAGCTTCTGTCTATTGTTTGAGACCCCATGTGTTTTAGCGCACCTTGTTTTGAAATTTTTGGTTTGCCTAGCAGTTCGTAGGACTTGATAAGGAGTTCTTGGTAAAATTTAAGTGCCGAATTAAATTTTTTTTTCAGCGCAGTGAGTTATGGCATAAAACTTCACATTTTTCCAGTCGTATCTTTTGATTAGCAAGTTTTTCAATCAACAGTCTGATCTAATATCTCACGAATGTTTGGCTTCGTGGCAGTAAGCTTTGCAAAATTTGTCCCATAATATCAAGCAGAATCAAGACAAATTTGAGATCAGTAGTGGCGAGGCTGCACGTGGCACCGGGATAATATGATTCTGCAGTTATCCGATACTTGAGAACTTAACTTCACTGAGCGTGCACTGGAGCAACAATTCTGAGTTAGAAAACACCCCACTGATATTCACATAGTATTTTCCGCGATAATAAGCTCTAAATATTTCTTTCCTTAAAACGACTATTGGTTATTGAGTTGGGAAGGCTGTCTAAGGTGATTTAATGATTGATTTTTCTTAATAGCTGGAACCCAGCTAAATATTTGACGTTCTTCCATCAAGATAAAAATTTGATTAGCTGCTCTATTCGTAGTTACTTAGAACTTCAGTGAAATGTGTTTTATAAATGCTTGCCGGTACTCTTTTGGTGAGTCACTTTTGCGCTCTTAAACCCCTCACAGGGACACAACTATCGTGTCTATGGAAATTAGCGTTCCTGGAGGAAGATGTTGTCCTGAACTGAAGGCTATCTAGGGCTCTTATTTATTAAAATATCGTTTTTTGGTTTATAACGAATCATTTTTTTCAGTTACTGCCACGCTGCTCTCCGCACCTATTACTATCTTACATTTTTGTCTTCTTGCATAAACTTCATTCAATCGTGCTGTTTTCGTGCTATGGGTGTGGAAGACACACCTTTTGCGCAGATTCTCCATCCTCTTAATTCAGTGCTATTCTGCGCTTTCCTCTCTCCTCTCTTTGGAACACCCTTTTGAGGTTGAGAAGTCATAAACTAATTGATAATCTTGTCGTTGTTCACATAAAACTTGAATCCGCTGTAATTAAGATATTTATGTTTTTTAATTGTATTAATCTGTAGCAAGTTAAGATAGATGGACTTAATTTCACAGGCCTACTTTTTGGTCTGACGACCGCCAACGACGCAAACGACCCAGCGCACTCTGCCTTGCAAGAAGCCACCTTAGCTGATGCCAGCCCAAGTGACGTTTCGGTGTCACCCGCAGCTGAGGCTCCGTTGCCTGCCCCTCTGGTGATGCTGTACAGCACGTTCAGTTGGGGAGGCATCAGTGGCAATGCTACATTCTCCCTGAAGCGGCGGAGTGACGGTACGAACGTCACAGTCGTCGAGGTGGTAGTCGAGCAGGCTGTGTCGACGTCAGAGTCTGTCGAGCTCACTTGGGCCGTGCACGAGTGGCCAATTCTCTACGATCGCAATGCGCGTTGCGGAGGCGAGCAGATCGGTAAAGTGTGAGTATTTGTGAAATGAAAATTGATGCCACTTTATCTGGATGCTTGAATACACTGCTTTAAGAAAGGAAAAGCGTATAGCTCGAGTTCTTATAAGAGCGTACTTATTGTTCACCATAGAATCTTCATTGTACTATCGGACTACACTGTGAATGAGCATCGATGATCAGTTCAGTGTGTGTCTGTGATTTCTGTGTCCGTGTCTGTGATTAGAACAATGCTGATAGGTGAAACTCCTTTCGTACGCGAGGCGAGCCAGTTAGTTTACTATAGCAATACGGGCTAAATTATATTATTGGAGGTACACGTTAGGCCCCTATAATGCGCTCACTGCGTGATTCTGCGAATTGAATGTTGTTGAAAAACATGAATCGAAGATTGTCATTTCTATTCCGCCGTCAATAACAGTTTTTTGAAATTTATCAGTTTTACTCATTTATGTTCAGTTTCGTTTCCTCAGGCTGGTTGACTTAACGAAAACTTTGGGCTCCCTCACGCTTCCTATGGACGGCCCAGCAATATTCGAAACAGAGGAGGTCGCCATTTTTGGACTGGACTCCGTTTGGAGTCGCTCGCTTGTGTTCAAGGCGCCAGGCATCCTTGCGTGCACTAATATCCACGTGAGCAGTGTTCAGTTGTTATTATTGAAAGAAGCTTTTCTTTCCTCGTAGCAGTTCCACCAGTACTGCCATGATACCAGGTATAGATCAGCATCGTTATATGTGTGGTCCATTACTAGTTTTGTGTTTTAACAGCGTTTTCCTATCATTTATGACCAACGAGTTGTACAGTTAAATTTCTCCCGGAACTGCATTATCAACTGTCTTTTTTCTATCTTCAGGGTGTTGGCGGTGAAGAGACATATGAGACCCGTTTTTATGTTCCCTTGGGGGGATCTGTGTGGATTAGAACTTGGGAGTGGAAGCTGGAGAACGCTCCTGCAGGAGGATCCGGGCCCTTAGAGGAGGCTACGGGCTTCCAGGTGGTCATCTTCTCAGACGTATTCAATACGTTAGACGACGACCCTCAGTCAACGGACCACGACTGGATCATCTATATAACTGATATCCTTGACTCTAGAGGTGGGGCATATTTTATGACTTATTTTTGATAGTATGTCATTGTCTTAGTGCTAGATTTACAAGAAGGCGATCAGGTATCTGCATGAATGATAGTCGTGCACGGTTAAAAACTATGGAATTATCACATAAACTTGATACGAAGTTCCATTAATGATAGTCGAGCATGGTTGCCTACTACAGAGTAAACCTACTGCATGTCATGAGCCTAACAATGAATTTTATTGATGAAAGTCGTGTTTGTCTGCAGACTACGGAATCACCTGCAACCACCTCACCCGCGTGTACGACCCCGCCGGCAAAGAAGTGTGTGATGAGCAAGGGTGTCCGCAGGGCATGCTGGGCAAGCGTCACGGACCTCTCAGAGTATCGCCGCGCCGGTCAGTTCCCTATCTTTTGACGCTTGTTTCAGTCCCACTATGTGATGACAGTAAAAACTTATTCGAAAAACACTGCGAGGGTATTTTTTGGGTTTTCATTTTTTTTTTGTGTGGAGAGACGGGTGTTGGCTGCTTTTGGAGTTTCTTTGCGCATATTTTTAATAGATCTGGCTTTAGATCTGGCTAATCAATTTGTTCGAATGCTTCAGCATTTTACGTTAGTTTTACTCGTTTATAATATATTCATTTAACTTTACAATACTAATTTATTTAGTTTCATATGGTGGATAGTAATAGTTACACGTTTTTATTTAGACTGCCCTAAGAGTGGTTATTTTTCCGATTATCAATTGTAAACTACTTGATTTAACTTTAGTGCTATTATTTTAGTGACAGAGTTCTGTTTCTGTCCAGCAGGTCTCGGTTTTCCAAAAAATTGTACGTGAGCACGGATCTCCAAATTACTGATTTGTCAGGTCCACGAGAGGTTTTCATCGGCGTAATGGATGTCACGCATAGCGATCACATTTGGGGATGCGCAAAAATGAGGAAATTGAAGGTGAAAACAGTCGCTGCTGTGTTCAATACGGACGGCGTGCAAGGCAAGATCGCAGTTGAGCAAGCTTCTCCTTTCTCTCCAAGTGACCTCACTTTGAGCCTTGCTGGTCTGGACGGCCGAGCCGAGGGCTTCCATGTGCACGAGATGCCTTTTACGGCTCCTCAGCACAAAGGACATAACGTGTGTCTGCAATGTCTTGAACGTTACAACCCCTACAAGATGGATGCGCAAGAATCTCCTAATCCTGGCCTAGGCACCCACGATCATTATCAGGTGGGAGATCTTAGCGGTAAGCATGGTCTCCTAACGGAAGTAGACAATTTACAGGCCACTGTCACCGACTATAACCTGCCTATATTTGGCCCTAGATCGGCTGTAGGACGATCGATTGTGATTAAGAAAACTGACAACTCGTCGTGGATTTGCGGCAACTTGAGACTCACACGACCTGTGATCCGCGCTGCCGTAGTATTCCGATACCCTATAGTGGGAGAAATCTTGATGGAGCAGGATGAGGATGATCCTTTCGAAGACACAACGCTTTATGTTGGACCCCTCGTGTACTCGGATGGTAATCACAACACAACCGGCGATCACGAGTTCAGAATTCACAAAGATCCGCCCGGCAGAGATTTCTTCAACTGGACGGGACGATGCATTTCTGCTGGCCCACGCTTCAATCCCTACCATGTTAGTGTTGCAGTTAGTTTGTACAAGAGGGTTAAAATATATGCTTCTGGTTTCAGGGAAGTTAATAGAATACTCTTACAATCTTAACAATTTTTGTTTGCTGATGTTTTCTGTTTCATTTCTACTAGATTTTTTCAAGTACTTACTGACGGAATCAAATAGATGGTCGTAACTTAGTGTCCGTAAAATTTCTAAGGTTATTTCGTTGCAGGTATCAACTGAAGAAAATACGTATCGAGACTGTGGTATAGATATGCCTGAGAAATGTGAACTTGGAGACCTTATTGGACGGAACGGTCCTCTTGATCTGGCTGGGACGATACAGCGAGCTGATGTGTCGAGGCGCGTGCTGACGGACACCAACCTACCGCTGCAAGGTCGCTACTCCATCATCGGACACTCCATAGTCATCGGGGATAAGCACGCTCCTGAGCATCGAGGCGATCGCATGGCTTGCACCAAGTAAACAAAGCGTTGAACTTCAGAAATTAAATCGGTGATATATTTTCGTCAAGAGTTAGAGTCTAAAATTGTATGGTGGAATTTTCTCAAATCCCACATGATTAAGTACATGTAATATGCACGGAGTATTCAGGAAAGTTCTGTGCGCTTTATTTCACAAGCTTAATTTTCCAGGGTCTTCCGTCGTTTCCGTCACAAGGGCGTTGTCAACCAGTGGTCATCAACATACGGCGATGGCGATCTTGAAGGCAAAATTGAGTTCATTCAAGAGACTCCGTTCGATATCACCAACACTGAAGTTGACCTTAAGGGTCTAGAAGGAATAGCGAAGAAATATCATGTACACTTGGTGAGCTTTTTGACCCTCCTTCTGGAGTCCTCTCCAATCTAGTCATTGTAGGGGCCTTCATTGCGGAACTCTTTACAGTCTGCATTGGAAAGCGTTAGTGCCAGAGTTTATTCACTGACATTGAGCACACGCTTCAATCATATTCACTATTGGATGATACAACAATGTCAAATAGTAAATGCCAAACTCAAACGAAGAAGCGATTTTTTTGACTACTTTGATTTAATCCTTTTGACAAATAGTTTATACTTCTGTAGGGTGACAACACAGAATTGGTGCTAGAGTACGCTTCCCTTCTTCTTAAATAACGGAGATGCCTTTTGAGCTCAGAAGAATCTAAACACAAATAGAATAGTACAGAGCAAATACGAGAAATAGAGGACAATAAAGGTGTTGTGTTTTTCCCTCGCTATTTGTGACATTTTTTAACTATAGTGCGATATCTAGGTGGCATCAGATATTTGAAAATATTTGATGAGTATGCATCAAAATGTGCGTTTCTTAGCAGTACCCCAAAGTTTATATCATTTGTACGCAGTTTAGCTCTCCTTAGAAATAAATTTTGATTCTTCGTGAAGTGCTTTTGTCATGATGACATAGATTATGTAAAATTAATTAGACTTATCGGAGCTCTCGAGTCCAAAAGGTATTGAAATTGCATATTGGAGCTCTTGAGTTCCAATATGCAGTGAGTCAAGAGGTCCAATGAGAAGAAATGGGTAATTTTTATTCCTTTTTTTAAAATATAGGAATCTTAGCAACTGCTATGTCATTTTGAATAATATTAGAAATAAATCAGTGTCAATCATGCATTCACGTATAAATGGAACAATTCTTTCTATTTTTATTTTCAGGGAAAAATGAAATTTACTCAGCTCGTGGTACGAATGAAATTCGACTTCGTTATAAGTCTCCAATTTTCCGGCCATTAGTATTGAAGCGTTTCTGTAATTCCAGTATGGGTTTCTGTAATTCCAGTATTCCTTATCGAAGAAGCCTCATATTTAATTTTTACATCTCAGTGCCAAGAGCTTATCAACGATGGAAGTTTCTTGAAAATTTAATTGCTCATTATTCTTATGAGTAACACTGACGCTCAGATTTCTTCATTGCTTTTCTGTCAAGTCACGTCAAAAACTCTATTTTACTTTGAAGAATGACAAATGATTCACACTTGATTCTACTAATACCTCCTTTAAAGACATAGTAGGCATTAGTTTATCTCACCAATAATTATTCGGGGCTATGCAGACGTGAGTAGAGCAAGAGACGATCTCTTCTAAGACTCTGATTCTTTTGTCATGATTGCACTCGTCAGTAATTGTTCATGGGGACGCAGGTACGAGTGGAGCAGGAGCTGGAGTTCCCGTGCGCAGGGTCTGCCGTTTACGGGCACTTCAACCCTCTGGAGGTGGTGGCGAAGGACTCCCCTCCCCCTGGCGAAGGCACTCATGATCTGTACGAGCTTGGCGACCTGAGTGGCAAGTACGGAACGCTTGAGGGCGCCTTCTCCAGGAAAGGCTTTTACAACGACACGAACTTGCCGCTCTTCGGCCACACGTCCATCATGGGCCGCTCTATTGTCATCCACAAAGCTCAGGATGATTTCAGGTACCTCGTTCTTTCGTTCGCATTTCTTCATCGTTTAAGAAAGGCTAATTTTTTCAAATTGTCCTTAATTTTTTTTCAAACAGTTAAAAACATGAAAACGATTGTCTGCGCGCTAACAAGAATAAACAACAGTAGCGCCATAACCTGAATATGTTCATTTATTCGGAGGTGAAAACATGATTTTTTCAAGTTATAGCTAGAAGATGCTGGAATAAATACAATACTCAACCAGTCGTATGATATGTAAAAACGTGGAGCGCTTTACCTTGATTTAAGCATCACCGAAACAAACGCTACTTTTTTTAGAATAAATCTCATCTTGAGTGATGTATTCATCTATTTGGCTCTTTAATTTGAGGTGGTTCTGCGGCAACATTGTGTGGGGCTATGCAGCTTCCGAGGCTCGCCAAGTGTCAGCCATCGCCTCCTTCCACCACCCTCTGGGATACGCCTGGGGTTACATCAGGATGGTGAGCTCCTCAAGAATACCAGCTCTTTTCGGATGCGCTGAGTGCTGTATAAGTGTCATAGTCCTGTATGGAAAAAGCTATGCTTACAGATCATATTGGTAAATAAGTTTCTGCACCTCCTAGATAATGGAAGTACTTCTTGAAAAATGCCAACACTTGCATTGAATTTCTTGAATGAAAACAGTGCTCATCCTGCTGTTAATGAGTGTGGGTAGTATGTGGTTAATGTTAATTCGTGTCAATATTTCTGTTAAGTGATTATTGTTTAATAGAGAATTGATTTTGCGGGAGTTTATTTTTAAATTTACTGTAAGTTGATGATAGTTTTGCTTATTATTATTGAAAAAAAGTAAAGCGCATTTACTCATGTGAAACATTTTTCAGTATACTGAACGCTAGCCTGTGGCTTGATTCAGAAATACGATGAAGCCTTAGTTTACTCATCTATCAATGGTTCATGAGCAGATACTGTCATGCGACATGTATATTGAAATATATCATTGAAACATATATAAACAAATATTGCGTTTATTGTAGCGGAACTATTTATGAGCAATAAAGTGCAAATTTAAATTTTTGAGTAGGTGCATAGCCATGGCATGCTTCCATTTATTGCTATCTTATTTAAGAATACAAGTATTTTATCTCTTGCGCATTATATCGTTTCCAGCGACAGCTCATCTATCATGACGGTTCCTTTGGAGAAACTTTCATCGAAGTGTCTCTACGGCATCCTGGTGCGAACAATAGGAATGTTGTGAGTACATCAATATTTATGTTCTTAAAACATTTATTGAATTTTGCGAATAAATATCTCGATAATCAAATGACTAGTCTGAAAGCTGTTTATTTGTGATCAATTATTGCAAAATGTAGATGAATGGTCATAAAGCTTTCATTGATGGCTTTACTCTCATGCACACAATAAATGATTTTCATATCATTATGTGCTATATATTAACTTCAAATGAAAATATTTCATGATTTTTTCTTTTCTATGCGACAATGATCAAATATAATTCCAACATTTATACCCATAAGAAACGGGGTATTTGTAATAAAAATTGATTTATAATTGTATGTCACCTCTACTTTAACGTAAATACATTTCCCACTGCCGGAATTTTCCCGAAAATGGTCCAAAAATTTTCAGCAAAAACTTTAAGAGCTTGCCACATAAGTCACAATATCATTTGAATCTCAAAGCTATGGGAGACTTTCTATAAGATTGTTGATACTTCACTTGTCTGCAGACTACATACCTTTGGAGGCCCTTATATAATAATATAAAACCCCTTCATTTTAAGCTGCCATCACGAAGCTCACGTTGTTGGTTCCATTTAGAGGATCCGAATCTTACTCATTGTGAACGAGTCGACGACGTCTGTTCGTTGCAGTGAGCTGCACTTCAATAGAAGTCGAACACATTCTAGAGTGTCAAGATCAACGTACGTATTGCCTGACTTAGTTCATTTAGTATGGGGTATCGTGCAGACGCGTGGCCACAACTGGTCGGTGTACGTCAACCCTGTGAGTGTGGACGCCAGCGTCAAGTTCTTCCAGAGTCGCTGCGTGGCGGGCGGCTATCGCTGGAACCCATACCTTATTCACCTTGCCCAGCCTAATGCTGTGAGTTAATTGTCTCTTCATGAGTAAACTGTAAGTAGCTGAGAGGGAACTGTATGCCTTAGCATATCGCTTGAGTAAACTGATTTTCTCAGTATACAGAGTGACTAATGTACCTTCCTGTCTTCTTAAGTGTAACTCTGTGACATGTCTTTCTCGGCATAACTCTGAGTTAACTGACTCCCTCAGCATAGCGGTGAGTTAACTGAATTTCTTTGTATGAGACTGGAAGTGAACTGACTTCTGCAGCATAACTCTGTGATTGAACCGTCTTCCACAGCAAAACTCTGTGAGTGAAATTACCGCAGTAAAATGCTTTATGTTAAACTTTCTCGTTCTCACGCAATGTGGTCAGCAAGCAATCCCTCCAATTATGAAGTTTCCTAGCATAATGCTGTTAATAGACTCGTCCTCAAGTTGCTTGAGACTTTCTTTGGAAAATGAATTTTTCACCGATTTTCTTTCAGTGTCCCTAAGTTGAGTTAACCATATATTCTTTGGCGTAGTCCAAAACGATTACATAGCTTGAACTAAATCTAGAAACTTAACTTAAACTAAAAAGGTATATATATATAGTGCATTTATCTATATATCGAGTTATTATCACAGCTAAATGTCTTTTGCTATTATCCATTTATCATGAGATGTGCTGGTCGGTGTCAGGTGGAGTTCTACGACAAGGAGTGCACGCCCGAGTTCCCGCTACGCTGCGAGGTGGGCGATCTCTCCGGTCGCCTCAGTACCATCGACATGGGCGACAAGAAGCAGGTCTTCGTCGATAGCAATCTACCTCTTGGTAAATAGCCAGTAGTCTAATACTCATTTAATATTCAGCAATAAAAATAGGCGAGAACTTGGAAGCTTGTTTCGTACATGAAAGCATTTGTGTTTTAATTCCACGTTTGAAACAAACAAGATGTGTATCACAATCAACAATTTCAACTCATGTCCAATGAATAATTCAAGAACTGGTTGAACCAAAATAAGTTCAGCGTTTGTGAGACATCAGTTTTTCAACTTTGAATCAAAGTGAACAGCGTGTTCGAATTTCGAAATTACAAATGCAGATTTCAGAGCGGAATATTTTTACCTGCTCTGGATTCAGTGGCATCTTGCAGTTTCTCAATTGATCAACATTTTTCCACATGCTGGATTGAATAACTTCAGTACAGCTTTACTATTTTTTTCTTTGTGAAATTACGCGAAGCTCTTCAATATTGTGTTGTTCAAGTAGTTTGAAGTCTTTTTTTCTAATTTTCATTTGTAGTATCACATTATGTTCCTACAGAAATTAGTCTCAATGGAAATAGCCTCTAAGTTAGCCCCAAATCGAATTTCAAAGCTCAATTCAACTATACCTAGAATGATTCGATTCCATCATTCTAGATGTTTTTCAATACGAACATTTTGTATGTATCCTTTCGACAATAGTTTCACAAACCTTACTATCATTTTTACCTGCTGACTGTTTTTTGCACTGCTAGATCTGCAAGTTTCTTTTCAAAAGTTGTTTTAAATCAGACTTTTTCCCTTTCAGATGGCGAGCACAGCGCCATGCGTCGCTCTATCGTGATTCACAATGAGCGAGGCCGCGTTGAGCGCTACGCCTGCGCTAACATCGAGCCTGATGACGACATCATCAAGTGGGCCATCGTCAAGAAGACGCCGCGCTTCTCCCCGTCAGTTGACCGAGATAACATTCTAAAAAATCATGCTAGAAAGATCTGTGAATGGTTTAGATTATAAATGTGTTCCCTTATTGACGAAGACAGCTTTATTGACCATATTATCCCGATTTTCGTTCTAATGTTTAATACCTAATTCAATATAAGTGCGGCTTGATAAAGAAGAGTTGAAGATTTTGTGAGCTTGAGATAAATTCTGATTTGTAACGAATTACCTTCGTTGCAGAATCACCTTCATGAACACAATGCGGAAGGTGTTGGCCTGTCCTGAGTGGTTCTTGCAGATGGACCTGAGCACCGTGACCGAGTCTGAGGACTCAGAGTGTGTGAGCTTCCTCGTCCACTTCATGGGTGAGTTGGTGGTTCCTGGTCCACTTCTTGGGTGAGTTGGTGGTTCTTCGTCCACTTTATGGGT
>JACJUY010005042.1:20707-51059 GCA_014220935.1 Platorchestia sp. MABIK
CATGGGTGAGTTGGTGGTTCCTCGTCTACTACATGGGCGAGTTGGTGGTTCCTGGTCCACTTCATGGTGAGTTGGTGGTTCCTGGTCCACTTCATGGGTGAGTTGGTGGTTCCTCGTCCACTTCATGGGTGAGTTGGTGGTTCCTGGTCCACTTCATGGGTGAGTTGATGGTTCCTGGTCAACTTCATGGGTGAGTTGGTGGTTCCTCGTCTACTTCAAAAAGTCCACCTCATTCATACTATCACGAAAACAACTTACCATGGATATTTGTACGTATCTATGTTTCTATTCATATAGTAAACATTTATAGTACATATAATATCGCCCTGGATACGTAGAAAAATACACGTTTGTTTTTTCAATTTGAATAACTTAACTGAAGCTGTTCTAACCGACCCTAACCTAACTGTTTTATCCTCACATTTCTTATAATTTCCTAATCTATCCTCAGGTATCTTAACCTGTCCTAGAATTACCTAACGTCTTAAAAATGTGGACCCATAAATAAAATCAGCGTTCTGTCCCTCCTAATTAGCCTAACCAACCCTATCCTGTTTTATGTAAAAAGTAATTCTTTTTAAAAAAAATTAATTTTTTAGATAATTTGGAAATGTGTAGCGGAACAAAATCCTAGTTCTTACGTAAGATATTGTGCACATAAAAACTCAAAACATTTCCCGGTATTGGATGCAAGCAGTCATTATTATGGCTAAAAAAAGGTCGATGAAATACATGTTTGTACTGCCGTATCGCAACCATTCCGACTAGATTGTTATGAATATCTTTATTTTAATTAATGGAGACACGGTAAGTTAAAATTTAGTTTTAAATGTATGCCTAAAAATTTGAAGCGTGAAGTTCTCAATGACAGACTGATAGACGAAACAAAGGCATGGTTCTACTATAGGTTCCGGCACTTATTTTTCAGTAAATTGTGAAAAATCATTTAAAATTTTTCTTTCCGTTTTTACATTAGTAAAAAACCAGTTTACTAAAGTAAAGTACAAATCCGATTACCTTCAAATGTACAACATTAATTGCTTATTCCTCATGTACCTCTGACACAAGCCTTCATTATTTCATAAATAGGCCTCAAATATCCTTGAATTATACGTGGCTTATACATGAATTATGCCTGAATTATACGCGAATTATGCATAAATTATGTGGGAATTATCCGTAAATTATTCATGCATTATACGAACATTGTACTTGCATTATACGTGAATTTATGGTCATTTACGGTCATTCACGCGTATTTTACGTACATTTTACGTGCATTTTATGTACATAATCCGTGCATTACTCTTGCATTACACGTGAATTACACGTTCATCATACGTGCATTATGCGTGCATTATACGCGAATTATACGTGAAATAAACCTGCATGTAGCCTGAATCATACGTCATTCACGCGTGAGTGAAGCTATCGAGGTTGTGCTGCCAGGCCCGAAGGCGCGGGAGCTGGAGCAGGACTTCACGCGGCTGCTGTCGGGCGCGGTGCTGCACGAGCCCACCATCCGCATGCTGGGCGTGCCGCTGGACGAGAAGCGCAAGACTAAGGTGCCCTACAAGTCGTGTGGCGGCCTAGACGAACTCAATCAGCTCTCTCAAGACGACAGCAGTGAGTGCTTTATAAATACATCGACTATAACACACGCATTTATACGCTAATGCATTGAAAATTTTGACTGAGTGAGTGCATCAGATGGATCAAAACACGCATTGTTGTACTGGAAATTTTGATTATGGTCATTCGGAGATTGGTGTATGTAACAGGCTAAGCTTTTTTTTTGTGGCCGCTTCTATAGGAATGGATGTAAAATATTCCAATGATAATATAGGAAGTTTTTGCAACCTGAGTTTGGATTACTATTTTTGTCTTTGGTGAAACTGCTGATCTTTAAAGCTCTCGTATTTGTGATGCGCAGTTTCGTTACTGGTGAAACGCCGCCGATGAAATTTGAATTTTTCATTTTGAAATTCCTAGTTCTGTGTTAACATCACGGTAGAAGAAACAAGGTAGGGTCAAACAATTATTGTTTTCGTCGACCGTGTGGTAATGCTGACATCATGGCAACGAACCAATAGCAGCGCTCATATTGCCTCTGGTAACGTTGCTAGCCCCAAATCAGGCACCACTATTGGCTTAACGACATGTCGCAATGGTCACGTCATAACGTTTGTTTGAAATGAAGCCGTTCTATTGGCTAGCTGAACAAGAGGAGGTGTATTTCTCCCATAAAAATGACCCTACCTTGTAACCTCTA
Source organism: Platorchestia sp. MABIK (assembly GCA_014220935.1). NCBI lineage: Eukaryota > Metazoa > Arthropoda > Malacostraca > Amphipoda > Talitridae > Platorchestia > Platorchestia sp. MABIK. The sequence goes on from JACJUY010005042.1 coordinate 22,980, forward strand.
CCGTGTTTGACACTAAAAGGGTTTTAGCACTTCCGTGTACTCGTATAAGAACCCTCTATTATAAGTGTGTATATTGTTAATTCATGATTCGTTGAACACTTTTTTGCGCAGTGCAGCTAATGTTAGAGTAAGGATTTATGCCGCTCTTTTATGATCACATGACAATTGCTTCATGGTTTCGATGTTATAAATGAACAAAATTTTCGTTTACGAGCTGTTAACATGGAAAAAGAAGAAAACTCTTTTATTATGCGAAGAAAACAATCGAAAGAAGGTCTAACTACGTCAGTAAATATTCCTAAATTCAGTCATTAAAATGTAAAACTTTAAACTGCATAGTTATAAGTTTAAAGAAATAGTCACTTTGTAGTCCAGTTAAAGTAAAAACTGTATTATCACGGCAGAATTATTCAGCTTTTACGAGGTACAAGTCGTGTCAGATTAGGTCGGAAAACAGCGATCATGGTCCTGGTTTGAGCGTCAGTACATCTTACCTTTTCAGCGTGGAGTAGCTGCGGGCTTGTAGCTACATGTGGCAGGCACATCTTCATTCTTTTTTGTACGTAATGTTTCTAATGGGTCATGCCCCAGAAAAATTTATCAAGTATTTTAAAGTCATTAAAATTTAGTAAGAGAGGGTCTTCTTGTCATGTTAAACGTGCAGCCGTCGACGCAAAACCAAGAAATTTGATTTTGTGTTGAAACAACCTTAATTAAAAAAAACAGCACCATCTCCTGTTTCATTTGAATGTTCATCCGAAGTTTGAAACACTATTTAGGTAATTAGGGGTCACCCACATACATAACTCGGAATTTCTAATCTATCCTTTCCCGTCTCATAGGTTCGTGGTGGGAAGTTTTCACGACTTCATCCGCCAGATGGAGCGTGCCAGTCTCTGCATGCAGTGTTGTGGCTGCTGTCTTCTTGACGCACTTCTTCTGGTGGCTCAGGCTGTCGTGAACGTCTGAGTTTAACCAGCGATATCTTTGTGCATAATAATCTGTTGATTGTATTATCTTACTCATCATAAAATAATAAAAAGATGTCTATTGCATTTTGTTGTTGCTCAGCTTAATTATATCTTGAGGTGAAATTTATTTACCTGAAACCCCTTTCATTTAAGATTTAAATTAATGGAGTCTGCTTAGTTAATTCATCTATTTCGATTTATTTCTATTTCGTCATAAAATCTCATTTGTATAAAATATTATTGTAAATTTGCGGAATGTAACAAAGTTATGGTAAATTATACCGTACATGTACTGAAATAGCTGTACATAGTTCTAAGTCACTGTGACCAAATGCCCATGGGAGAGAACATTAACAATTATTGTTCAAATATTTCTTTGTCTGCTCTGAGGTCGGATGAGAGTTAAACTGTTTTATAACTAGTGTATACTATGTACAGTTCCAAGTGATATTAAGCCCATTTTCTTGGCGTCTCCTAGCGTTGGAAGCTAAATTTTTCTGCTTTAATATATACATCTGCTTTAATATATTGAATGACTATCGCATTTTGTGCGTGTATGGGTAACATCCCTCTAAAACTTGTCAATACTGAACATGCTACCTCTGTACGGGCTAATCCTTTAATTTTTTAAAATTAAACTCTGATTTTTTGTTGAATAAATTTCTACATAAGTTTCATACTGTGGGCACGTGTGAGTTTTCATCCAAGGTGTTACGTGTACGGTTTTAATGCACCTCGCTATTTCCATCACGTAAACATTAGACTGACACTCACAGTCTTGAACTGACTAATTTTAGCGTCTTTGTACTGACGCAAGAACTGTGTATTAGTGCTTAAATTGTTAATTGAGTTCGTGTTGAACTCTTTATCGTGCAATGGAGTTAGTGCTATAATATATATTCTTGCCGTACTTAAATAATCACGTGGCAATTGTGTTTTAGTCTTCAGATCTCAAATCTACGATAATTTTTGTCGTCTAGTGAAAGAAATTTTGGATTTTTGGAAGATGTACGTTTCTGTGGTTTTGGGCTTCGAATGCGCCCATCAAAGTCATGCTTAATATCGGGACTGCCTTATGAGCTGCAGCCGATGCAGTCAAAATGGAGACACTTTTGAATGATCCGTAAAAAAATAGCAGATGTCACTATCCGAGCAATGTTTAAATTAACTTATCCGTCAAGTCCCCCCCGACACCTGTCCTTTGGAACCTCGTCCCTGTAGCCTGGATGATGCTGCGTAGGCTGATTTTAGCTGGAATTTACCTTTCTTACCAGTTCTACAAATTATATTATAGCTGCCAGAGAAAAATTTAAAGTCACAAAAAATTAATTCTAATTGTCTCGTATTTTTGGCATCTCATCACAATTGCCACCAATCTTAATACTTCCGGAATAGGCGTTTGAATAGAGCATTTTCTAAAATTCTTATACTTTAAGAACCATAACGATGATCCAAAGAGATTTCCGCCGGGGCAACCAATCTCTCAGATTTTGTATTTTACGTAATGATGGAAGACTGTTGACACGCATGCATAATATTACGAAGTCATTACCTGCTTCAAGAAGTAAGCATTTGTCTATGACATAAATTGTAAAATTTCAGTCCATTCTTTTTTTCAAACTGAAAAGAAATTTAATTGGTGTTATTTCCTCACTGTTTTAACTTTTTTATCATGCTTGAATAAAACATTGGTTTTATCACATTGTTATTTGTCATGTTGAACATGGTGAATGTGAGAAAGCAATTGCAGGTGAACGAATGTGGTTGAAGTATTCGGATTTTTACGCATTATATTCCCCTATAGTCGTGTCGGGTTACGTGACCTAGTACTGCAGACTGTTATGGGTCAACAATTTTGAAAATAAAATTTGTTTAATAAATGTTCCACAACGAAATTTGTCCTAGAATCCTTCATGTCACAAAATAGCATTAAAGAACTGGGCACACGACGACGATCCTCACGGTGAATTGCAGCCAATTCCAGACAACTTTTTCACCTTGGCATTTTCATCACTAGGCTGTGCCTGGCAACTACAGGACCAGGCACACGCCTCGTTAACAACTGTGTACACGTTGAATTTCTCTGTACAAAGAAAATGATTGACCATTTACTTATTGTACTGCTGTTACAATGGAGCCGTGAGGATAAAATAAAGAACTGGGAGTTGTTTCTTGCGAAACACATGGCTCATAGCTGTTACAGCAAGTTGACACGTAATTATTTTCAACGTTATTTCTATGAAATCAGACTAGGAAAAGAACTGGCACGCCACATTGTAGAAAATGTGAAGTTAGAAGCGCTAGATGTGAAGCTGGGGAGCTTGAGCTACATAGCAGCATCACTTTAAAACATTTCGGCAGCATCGCATCGCCACAGAGGAAGAAATGGTGCTACCTAATGGTCATGGGCTTGAGAAATGGTGCTTCCTAGTGATCCTGCGCCTAAGAAATGGTGCTTCCTAGTGGTCATGCGAATAAAATGTTCGGTACTTTAATCGTTTGCTTTTATGAAAGCGAATTTATAGGGAATTGCATGAATTATCCATTGCAAAACAGTGAAGGTGACGAGAGGTATCATCATGGCCATTCAGAGAACATCTTTCAGGCTTAAATCACGGCAGAGAAAAACTTGTTTTAACTCGTATCCTGTGAAGGGACCCACCGGTGGTCACTGAGTAGATTTTCGAAATGCTGCTGATCGACCTGCATTCACTAACTAAATTTGTATAAATACTCAATGAAAGCTAAATGAAGGCACGATTCAGTTAATGTTTGCTATTTTCAAATTTACTTACTACAGTTGATTTTAAATTTGAATTGAATATATAACTTCAGTTGAACCCATCGCAGTAAACGTATTTAGTTGTGTTTCACGGATAAAAGATGAGGAACGAGCGATGAAAACCGAAAACTAAATGTATTCCAGAGCTAGATTTATTGTTTGCACGAGCTGTAAAAAGTGTGAATTACAAAGTAATCCTGACGTTCACGAAGCAAATTTGACTCTAAATAAAATAATAATCCCGCTCTCCATTGTTATTAAGCATGTTTATATTCTCATTTACAAAAAATAATGAAGGACTTAGCAACTAAAGTATGGTAGTAAGGATTAAATTAAAAGAACAAAAATGAAAGCAGAGTACAGAATTAATCAAATTTTCTTGAAGAAAATCGTTTTCTGTTGAAATATGATATGTCAAATTAACAAATGCAGTTGCACAGTACTTGAACTCTCCGTACAAAAATTTGAGATATGTGATTTTCATCCAGTTAAGGATGTATGAATGACGCAAATGCATCCCATTACGCTATTCTGAAAAAGTTGCTCCTGCTCATTTTAAAACAGTCAGTCTCAATTACAGCATTGAATTAAAACATTTCACCAACACGACTGTAAAAAAAAATTCGTCCACTAACTCGTCCACTTACATAGTGGTTTTGAGATAGAAAAAAATAAGAGTGTATTTTACCAGCATACAAATATTTAGCAACCAATCGTTCAGCAGACAAGCGTTCAGCAGACCATCATTCACTATACAAGCGTTCAGCAAACAAGCGTTCACCATGCAAGCGTTCAGCAAACAAGCGTTCAGCAGACCATCATTCACCATACAAGCGTTCAGCAAACAAGCGTTCAGCAGACAAGCGTTCAGCAGACCATCATTCACTATACAAGCGTTCAGCAAACAAGCGTTCAGCATTCAAGCGTTCGGGAAACAAGCGTTCATTGCAGAAGTACGAAAAATATTAAATATCAGACGGCTGGTTGACGTCGCAAAATACTGTGGAGCTTGGAGACAAAGGTAAAGATAAAAATGAATAATGTTGGACTTACGCAGGAAGTTATACTTGTTGAGCGTCAAAGCGTCGTGTTAAAAATTTGTGGTACGCGCATTAGTAATATAAGTTTCTCGGTTTTCTATTTAATGCTGTTCGAGAATTTGTCCGAGCTGCCATTGTGCGGACAGTCCATTTGGTTATGGACCTTTGTTCTCTGAAACGAAGACCTCTGTATGAAATGACACGAAAGATTTTTTATTGAACGAGAGCTGTAGAGCCTTCTGAGGAAGTTTACACATTGCGGACTGTCACCTGAACTAACTATGTCACTTTGAAAGTAGACGGAAATGAAAAACCAACAAAAATCTATTTCTCTCGAGAGAAAGACATATTTATAAAGTTTTCCAATGCAGCCAATACAATAATAAAATAGGCGACGCAGATAAACTACTTCCGGTTGCAGTTGACATTGAGACGTTGAAGTGCCAGTCTAATGCACTTACTAAAAAAAAACGCTTGTGAATTTGTAGACTGGGCATTCAAAAAAACACTGCACCTCTTTAATCCATGGAAATACATACATAATTTAGACTGGTTTACTTTCTCCAACATACTTCATCAAAATAGACTCGTTCCGCGGCATACACTTTGCCGCTCTCGATGTTAATTTCTCTAATAAACCACACGTGTTTTGATGCAAGATTTGGCAAGGCTAGCAATAGAGCTGCACGCATTTCGCCGGGAACACTGCTAGGAAAGTGCAAGAACGACCGCCGTATTGCAGTAAACTGGCCATAAAGAGAGTCTCGCAACGCGATGTGCTCGACCCTCCCGGATGCGGGGAAGCGCGTCGTGCTTCCTCGCTCCAGCCGCTTGTCCAGCACTCCAAGCCTGTCTTTTTTCCAATGTTCCTCAACGCCTACAATGTAGGCATCATATGGAAATTGCAAGAACGCAATCTCTCTTGAAAAAGAAAATTCCTCGAAGGTAGTTTTATAACTGAGCGTACTCTCACTTTCCAAAAAAGTATTCTTCGATAAAATGCATCGCTTAGTTAAGCCAGATGTCACTTAATGGTTTCACACGGCACAGTGCGTTGAATTGTTTGCGCATCGGCAGGCTCTCCCCTAGGTTTTTAATTTTTACAAGCTAGGTCGATTTTTTTAATCTGAAAGGTACGTGATCTCTTTGAAGCTTTAACCTTTTATTTCAATGAATACAATACCATTGTTTATGTTCTAATGCAATATGAAAAACTCATTTAGCTGACGCCATTTTCTAGTACCTCTGAAATTTTGGCTTTCACTTTTCAAACGAGCGTCTGAGAAACATCCAAATAAAATATTCGATGCTTTAATCCCTACACAAAATTAGTTCGAGTTTTGCCTCCCTAATCTTATGCCTATTTATTCCATTATTATTTTATCATCTATTCCATTCCACTTTCAAGCGATTGCATAAGAAGCGATGATTTTAAATGATTTCATAAGAGCATAGCAGTAATGTCAACATAGCCTCACAGAATATTCAGTTAAGCGGTTAGCGAGCTCAGTTGTGAACGTCAAAGATCGCGATGAGTGCAATTGAATACGCTGGCACTTAATGAAATGTTATTCCTGCTTCCTACGCTAAACGATTGGAAACAAGAAATGTCAACTAAGGGAAAAGTGACCACCAGCCTTACCATTTTTCGAGAAAACGACTGTAAAAAAGGAATCCACATGAAAGAAGAGATATTTATTATCTAACCTCACTTTCAACGTTTACACGCGTCGATGCCGGTAACTTTCAATCTCCACTTCGTGTTTTAAAGAGGAATTCTATTCCTCTTTTGTCGATGTTAGAATTTTACAGTAAAATTTTCTGCACTTCCCGTTCGTGAGCGCGTAAAGCAGAGCTGGAGCTCGTGCTTTTTCCAAAGCTAAAATTCTTGACTGAACATGCGCTATCGAGAGAAGGTAATAGAGAAATTGTGAGAGACAAGTTCATCAGATTCTTCATATGTTGACTTTGATCACTTTCTTAGTGTTGAGGTGATCTATGACCATGAACTTCAGTTGATACAAATATAAGTATTTTTGAAACACATTTGCTGCTGGAAATTTTGGCAATGAAAGTCACTAAATTCACTTTATTTTAAGCTAATTGAAGAAAGAGAGGAATATGAACTATTAAAGTGTTGACTAGCTTGAATTTTCATAAAAAATGAACAAAATGCGCTGCGTGGACAGAGAAAATGATTTTTTTTAATATGAGACCCAAATTTTTTATTTCAAGCTGTCAACGTAGAACTATCAAAATGCAAAACATTTTTTAACTGGAGGAAAATTTATCAGCAACAATTCTAGAGACTGAATTTTTCGATTCATTTTAAAAAAATGCAAAAGCAGAACTGATGGTCATGGGGTAAATTCATGATGTAACAGGTGAGAATTATTGATTGAAAAGCAAAGTTGAAAGTAACCGATAATGTTTGCGTCATTTAATGGTCTTCCAGTTTGCTGCAAGTATTTTTACTGTGGCCAATTTAAAGATCAGAAACTGAATCAAAAATTAATGTATGCTTCTTTTTAAGAGCAAATGCAACAGACAGAGGAATCATTTCTCATTGACGATGACGAGCAAAGGTAAATGAGACTGGCAATCATCCTGAAAAAAGAAAACTTGAAATGTTTTAAATATGTTCGGAATACTTTTCATTGGAAAATTAACTTTGATATAATTTGTTGGTTTAGCGATAATAATGATATGAATTTCTGACAAAAAGTTACATCGACGTCGGGGTGAATTCGCGCTAAGAATTAAAAACTGATATGCAGCAATAGGCACTTAGAATCTATCCGACTTAGCTTTCAGACTTTGAGCTCTGGAGATGAGAAATAAGACCTTACTTAGCTGACTGCACTCCTGTTATTTTTTCATGAAAAATAATGTGAAGTTCTGACTAAAAATATACTGAAGAAATGTGCTGAAAAAACACCCAACTAGTGAGTATCGTAGCTATATAGAACGGGTTGCATATAATAGCTAGAATGGAAAATTTGCAATCTCCTTCAAATATTTAAGCACATCTTCAATAAAATTTGACGACTGATAATGGAATAATTATTAGAGGTGGCTTATTTTTCAACAGAAATCTCCGGTGCGTATTGAACTTATGAATAAGTTAAATCGCCTTGCCTTTCTGAACCTCAATTTACCTCACTGTATGATGTCAGATAGGATCATTGATGAATTTATGTCTTTCCCCTTCCATGGTAAACAGAATTACTAATACAGGGGAACCAATTTACGATAACTTCATGAGCAGCTCTCACCGGGCGCTGTGGAAGAGGAAGCACTGATATAAAGTGAGTGGAGCGAACGCCCTTCCTCGCAGTGTCGCGGTGCTGGTGAAACATCTAGCACGCAGGAGACGTACGTTCGGGTTCAGCCAGCTCCACCCACTTAGCATCACATCTGCGGTCCCCAGCATTCGGTGCAGCGAACCTAAATACAATTCTGTGCAGTAGTGTAATGTAAAATAGACATAAAAATTGGTGAAGTATTCTTTAGATGACTGTGCATTAAGCTCGACAGGGTATTTGAAAAATTTATGTAACTAGAACTGAGAAAGCGAAGTGTTTTAGTGGAGAAGAGCCTGCAGAATTGAATATCGACTGAAATTTTGACCTTCTCGGGGCGCTGAAGAATTGCTTCTCAACATGCACGTGAGTGATAGTTCTATCTGCTTGTTCTTTAGAAGCGTAATTTAATTAAGTAACTTATATTAGCCCTCGTCACATTGCTCCCAATGTAAATGTTTCAATGTCATACTTGAAAAAAAATTAGAGCGATGATAATTTTTTACAATGCGACACACGTTAAATTTTCGTACTGAATTTTCTCCTTGAAAACTCTTCGCAACTCTTTCTCAAAATTTTCAATCCAGACACCGGACATACAGACACCATCGCGAAGAAATCCTGGCACACGCTTTTTAATTTCTTGTAAAATATTACAGGCAAACAATAGTCAAAGAAATTACGCTCGATTCTCAAATTACTTCCGGGAAAGTAAGAGAAATAATCCTAAACTCGTCCGATACTCAATTTCCATGAGCCATTGAACTACTCTTCACTCCAAGACACCAATCAATCAACAGTATAAATAAAGTCTTTACTGTGTTTTAAAGTATTACTTAATAGGAGCGAGAAAAAGTCTCAACTTAGACTCTAAATGTTTTTCAAAACTATATTTTTAAATATCTGAGCTACAAAATAACAAGACAAAGTAGACAAGTGATTTTATTTTTACATTGAAAAAAACACTATTCTTTCTTTCATAGAACGTTACTTAGTTCACTTCATAAAAATGAGAGCATGGGAACATCCCGGCAAAAGAGCAGCGGAGCCAGATAGCCTATTTATCCAGGTACATAAGCCATCACTCTTCCTCACCCTAGAAACCACAGAAATACTAACCCGCAGCAGCGTGGACAGAAATACGTCTTAGCAGAACTCAGTAGCGCTCAGTAAAGTATTACTTACCGACCATTTCCTGTGCGACCAAAAAATTTATCGATAACACAAACACACAATTTAGATTACATCCTTGCACGTACATTGTTCATTTTTGCACTTGAACATTACGATTAACTAGTTTTGGAAGCGATTCTTCCTGCTTAAATTATGTGAGCCAAATATTAAGGGTAGCTTTTTTTTTAACAAATGAATGCGGCGGCCAACTAATATGAACCTTTTGTGGTTCATAAAGCCAAATTTCAGTACCTGGATTACTCAAAAACAGATCAATAACAACAGTTCGAAAGATGGAATGAGGTGTCAGCCCATAAAGAAGAGCCAATAGAATAAAACATGCAGTGACATACGCAACTATTTGGAACATCCCTCAATAAAGTTAGTGTTGGAACATGAGTATTGCAGAGCACGTCAAATGACCAGTTCATACAAAAATCCTATGAAATAGATTACCCAAGCCCATAAGTTCTTCAGCTTAAAATAGCCTAAAAATCTTTCCTTTGATATTTTTGGCATGTTTACGTATTAAAAACATTTATCTTTTTGGAGTTAATTTCCAAAATTTCCAATAACTATATGAACCCATTAAAACTTGAACTCTTCGAATTTGAAGCAGCTGATGATTTTACTATCTTTTCATTTGTGCTGTGGTTTATTTTATCAAATGATTTATAAGATGAGGGCTCTGTACGCTGAATTAGGAGCACAAGATCCGATCCTGCAATGCGATTTTCTCATCAGTGTGAGACCAGCGCATCAACACCATCATAACAAGACCTCGCGAGCGGAATAAGAGACGAATTTTTCATTTTGTGAGGGATATAATAATGCCTTAGATCGGATAACTTGCAGCTGCACTAGAAAAATGTCCCTCTCTAAATTGTTATTTTGACTCTTATTTCTGCGAGCACTGATATGAAGCATTGTTATGGTTGGTTTAAACTGTGGCAATCAATAACAGTTCATCATGAGCTGGAGCACAGAATATTTTTCAGAAGTTTGAAAACTTTTTAAAACCTCACGCTTAGAATCTTAGAGGTAAATTATATCTTATTACCGTAAGAATTAGATTTTCCTCGCTACAGACATTCAGCGGTATCTTTGACAGCTAAGAAACATCACGAAGAAGAAGGATATAATAGAAATTAAGAACTGGATTTAAATTGTTGTTATAAATATAGTGAACGCGATGTAGTTTGGTTATTGCGTTCATCAAAATTTTGGAAACATGGTAAAACTCCCTGCGCGAATGGCAGAAACTTCTAAATAATATAAACTGGTAGAGATAAGTTTTCAAACAAATTTCTTCCTTTAAAAAATGAGTCAATAAATATTCAATTTTTCAGACATCAACGTACACAAACCTCAACTTATCTGGCTAAAAACTAATCCCAGTTACTCATCCTACACAACGCTGAATTTAGCTTACGAATAACTAAGAATAATGGTACTAATTTTTATCCGTATTAGTTGGTCTCTAAAAAATATCGTATAACTCGAGGATTGACTGCACGAGATCATTCCGGCGCCGCGTTGAAGTCACCAGTAATTCGACTGTAAGAGATCATTGTAATTCAACTGTACGAGATCATTACCGGCGCCGCGTTGAAGTCACCAGTAATTCGACTGTAAGAGATCATTGTAATTCAACTGTACGAGATCATTACCGGCGCCTCGTTGAAGTCACTAGTAATTCCACGGTGCGAGATCTTTACCGGCAATGCTTTGAGGTCACCAGTAATTAACTGTATTAGATCATTACTGGCGTCGCGTTGAAGTCACCAGTGATGTGCGGTTTTTGGTGGGCAATGATTTTTCAAGAACTTCATTCGACTCGTACTCATAAATAGACTGATTATTAAACATATCCAAATAGGGATGTTGTATTTAATTGCATCAATGTGACTCATTCTAAATTTATATCAAACAAAAATAGATATTTCTAGAATTTCATGAGGGATTTTCTTAAATCTTTGACTGCGAAGTGAGCCACCGGTGATCCATGGGGGGATTTCCAAAATACTGCGGACCCACCCGGTATCACAAACCCTATTTTCATGCATACTTAATAAAAATGAAGGCACGATCCATTTAATATTTGTTATTTTCCAAGCTGATCGCTAAAATTGACCATAATTTGAATTTAATATTGAACTTAAGTTTAACTCACTGCAGCCAAAATGTCTATGTGTAAGCAGTTCAGTAGCATGAGACTGAATAACGTGGGTTTGGCTTTCATAAAAATTTTCAAAAGGGCATAAAATAAACAAATTTTCTTTTGATAACACTGGTTTTAAAATACATGAGTCTACATTGATTATTGTATCACAATTTAGTGACTCAAATGGCGAGCCAAGAAAGCGTTTGAGAAATTTTTGAACTCGTCAGACACACTTTCTGCTGTTTGTGCTCCATTGCATTCCGAGCCTTTGCACTTTCTATTCTGTGAGCATCTTCAAAGACTTTTTTTTAAAATTAGTTTGCACAAAATTTTTTACTCGGCTCTTTTATTAAATGGGCTCCCACGCTATTGTTGACTCAGAAACATAGTTGTCTCGCCAAAGCAAATGCTCACCACGACATTGTTTCATTATTCATTGGTTAAGAACATCTTCGTGATGCAAAATCACACATGAAAAAGCAGAAAATAAATTTTGTGGTGTGTGTGTTCGATGCACATGAGTTCAAGCGGGAAAACTAAATAATGCCAAGTAAACTTTTCTTTACAAAGCAGTCATTTAAAGCATTTTACGGTAACATTATCTCGATTTTTAAATCCACGAAGAAATTGTTCAAAAGGCAAAAGTCAGGTAAATGAAAGTACGTATAACGTTTTAACGAACAAGGTTCAGTTCACCAAAAAATTATTTCATTTCACTTACCCTGCATGAATGGGAGTTAAAAACAAAAATTCTGAAATGTTCTCCAGGAATTGAACATGATGGGGAATGGATACCGAGGTGACCAGTGATGCACAACTCTGAGATTCGGTGTTATTTTGGTTAAGCTTAAGCACGTACCAAGTTTTGATCTCATCTTATCCATTGTATTCCATAGATGTGCATCATGAGAGTACACTAGTGATTTAACCTCAAAATATATTTCTCATGCTCTGATTTAGAAAATACAGTTTTGTAAATCTGATATCGTGTCTTGAGATGTCATGTAGCATTTAGGTTATCTATCATTCGATCATATACTGACTCGATGCCGTCAGTGCCATACCAAAAAATTCCCCTAGGTTCAGTTGCAAAAAATAATTTGAAATTAAATAGAAAAATACGAGCGCAAAGTAAGCTTTGATTTATGTTTGCTACAATCGGTTTTATTTTGAGAATTATGGTGAACAGTAACTGAAAGAGGTTTGTAACAACCGGTAAAACACGTTTTGAGTCAACACACCCAATCAACATTTCACTAATTAGGTCAACATTATTTCGTACTTTTTTTCAAAGTGAAATAGAGATATTACTAACGAATACTAAGAGTCGTATCATCCGACGGTTCTACGTGGAGAATGCACAATTCTACATGTGTCGGAAAAGGAATTTTTGAAGCCTATTCTTTCTATTGTTAATGTGTTCCAGCAATAACGCAAAAATGGGGGTCGTTATGTGAATTCTGCAAAATTGATTTAAAATTGTTATTTTGAGCTAAATTAATGTATAAAGAGGAAAGGATATAGGTTTCGAAAGTGTTTCCTAAGATTGAAGGATTTTCTCCAAATTGGACGTCGTTTGCACTGTCCACCGGAAGGTCTTGGTTGTAGTATTATCGTAGATGCCGTACAACTTTCCCGCCTCGACGATATTCAGCGAGCTGTATTATAAAGAAATCGTATACTTTCTAAACGTGTTGTGGCTGAAGTAGTACGAGCGTGACTGCTCGGCAGACTTCACCCAGAACGATACAACGTTTCGACGGTCGCCGCTCCGCTCGCAAACATTGACCTTGCCACGATGAAACTTTCTTTACTTTCCGGTAGCGATATGGGACTTTTATGAGCCCAAATATTCCCACCGGCCGGCTGTGATGAGTTCAGCTACGCTTCATCGGCGTTCCATTGCAAATTGAAGGTCTTGGTAGTTGTAGTGACGCATGCTCCCTCCTGCACATTGTTCACGAACGCACATCTCAGTATTTGAGGTAGGTTAAAAGCTACGTTAGAATGTTATTAACTTGATGGAAAGTTGGTCTAATTCTGAGAAAAAGTTTGTTAACGTTGGCTTTTACATTAGAAGCGTCATTACAAGGACTGGGATATATTTAATATCATAAATTGCAGTATTACTTGCCGCCAGTAATGTGGTGAAAAATTGTCCAGTGAATCAGAATTTATGAGTGCCGAAAACTGCTCTGTGATGAGGTTCAATTGTACTGAGAGGCTACAAAAGTAGCAACTCGAATTCGAGAAACTAAAATCAACGTTTGAACTTACCTGCAGAAGTGAAAAGGGCAAGATATGAATCAATCATTCCAACTTATCCGTAGAAACCACTAAAATGAATGAATTACGACTTATTATGATGCTGAATTAAACTTATTATGAAGCTTCAACATTACCGAAATATTGGTCATGAAGCAAGGAAAATTCCATCCAACGAGATGTATGTCGAAATTCGGAGTGGATCTTCCCCCTTAATACGGCTTTCATAGCATTTCAATTTACACTTCGAACCTCGATGAAAAAACAGTCCCATTTCAGCTGTGAAATAAATCGAGAAGCAAATATGCTCTAACTATTAATGGATTGGCTTATTATAAAACACTTCCGTTAAATGACATTTAATGAAAAATACACTAAAATCGATTGAAATACAGAATTGTAAACATTTTTTCTACTTCATGGATTGCTTCTTTGATAATATTTAACCGTTAGGAATCTGTGAGCATCAGTTATTTCTACGCACATGGATTGGATATTATATGATAACCCAACCATGCCGTTGGTGGTATGGGCTACAATCTAAAATTTCGCATTAGTTAAACAAAGGCGGATGTCTCAGGAGAAAGTATACACTAGAAGAAGTTAAAAAATTCAGTCCATCATACATTTCCTCATTTATGACTGAATACTATTACAGGATTGGGAACATTATTTAATTAATATAACATTCAAAACAATTTTTCCAATGTCAGTAAGAGAGTTAATTTACGCGAAGTTCACTTTTTTGCCGGGAGTGATATCAACGAGTTTTACTCTTTTGTTTCATGGGAAGAGATTAAACTTGCATTTGTTCATAAATAAAGTACACAGACTTGGCTTGATACGGACGGCTGTGAAGACCTTGCAGAGCAGGACAGCGGAAGCATCCCAGAACTCAGGAGGCTGAGGGTCTCCGGCAGAAAAATAACCGAACGTTACTAAACAAGGTGGCACGCTGTCAGGACTTGCACACTATATAGCAAAATAAGACGGAATTGTAATTCAAAGCGTATGTATTTCCATGTGCTGAAACACTCTTTGTGTAGCCGTCAATTGAGTAAAATAAATTAAATTCCACAGAAATGAATGAATTTTAAACTATTGACCTGTGAGGGAAGGAGCATGTCGATTGAAATTTCCGATTAAAACACCTGTAACTGAAATGGGAAAAATTCAATATTGGTTTTCATGCTTTCAAATGAAATTTCCACAAAGACCGTTGAAGATTTATGAAGTAGCTAAGAAGTAGACGGCAATTTTCCCACGCTGCTCCGGTCATGAATGTTGTCAACTTCGTTGTATTGGCCTCCATCTTGCCTCCGAGTGATAACGCTGGGCTAAATTAGATCCTTGCACGCATGAGCTTTATGGGAACATCGAATGAGATCCTAAAAAACCTAAAAACATGCTAAAAGAATCTACGTAAATTTCCGTACATAATGATACCATTAGATTTCCAGACTATCCCACGTACTTCGCGAACTGAAACGGCAAAGAATGAATTTCAGACGATCAATGGAAAACCGATGTGCTGGTACAATCCTATCATGCTTTTCATTGATTCGAAGCGTCGTAAGACGGAAGTAAGGCTTTGGCACGTATGCAAGATTCCTTTCGACCATCTTGAAATAGGCTGTCTAGATTTCTAATTCGATCATTGGAGCGAGGAGCGAGAGCTCTTCGAAACCATAGCTAGGTGCGATTGCCTGCTTGTGCGAGCGCTTGTTTGCTTTCAAGAGATGCTTCAGTGCGTCGATCGTTTAGACAAAGAGAACGGAGAATTTTTGTTCAAGCGATCGCGTATTGCACTGAAAATCTTATTTACGAGCATGGAAATCTCTTTCCCAGTGAAGGTTTCTAAGTGTATTTTTCTCCAACGCGGCGTTCTGCGACTCTTATATCAACATTTCTTTGATGTATAATTTTTTTTTTTGCTATCGTCTTTGTCCGATCAACCTGCTGCGCAACGATACCCAACACTTTGAATAATTTATTTAATTACCTTCGCAAACACAAGTTGACGTTTCTTCTAATGGCTGTTAGATGTATGCTAACTCTTGATTTCCGTGACAGTTTCTTCGATAAAAAATGATTGACGATTAGAAAGAAAATTTCTAATTTATCCAAAGAATTTCGTGCATTTGGGATTCAGGCTGTTATCAAATATCGGGGTATTTTTTGAGGCATTTAAAAGAAATGACATCACTTTAGCCGTGAACGAATGTTGTTATCGATTTTATCAAACATTATTTCTGTGTCAGAAAAGAGGTTCAAACGTCAAAACACATTTCGATGTGATGGCAGAGGCGCAGTGTGCTAAATCCCGTAGAAAAATGAAATTTGTAAAAATCATTATTGAGTCATTACGATAATTGTTCGCCCCAAACCTTTTTCAAAAAACAAGTTTCAATTCCTCGGGCATCATTTTAAATTAACCATTTAAGGGCCAAAACTAAGTGAAGCCGAAATGTGCTCCTACACACTTAGGTGCTCACGTTGTATTGTAGAGAAGATCATCGTGCCCGAACGTTACCCATCAAATTAAGGGTGACAGTGTTTGCAATGCAAGAAAAAAAGCGTTTTAGATAAAAAATAGAGACTATGAATTGAAGCTTTGATAATAGCTCATGACGGATTTTCTACTTCTTGTGAGCACTGTGTAAATTCGTATATTTGCTGATATGAAGTCTTTTTTACGGGTCAAGAGCATTGACCTCATAATGTTGTATCCAGGATGGAAAGATAATGCTATAATCAAAACTTGTGAATTCAGCAGAAAAATGTGGAAGGAAAAGTAACGGTTATTTATCAGTAGATTTGCAATAGTAAAATTGTTGAAGTTCATGCGTAATAGGGCGGTGTTTTCGCAGACTGTGGACGCATAAACTCTTTGTTGAGAATTATGAAGTAACGTTCATTAGAAATATTTCCACAAGGCAGTTAAGAGACAGTTTCTCATAGCCAAAGGGTGAACATAATCCTCAAGATTTTTAAATTTTTAAAAGAGCTAACTTAATTTTCAATTTCCAGAGCAACGACATACACGTTCAGAACGTAGAAGTAAAGCTGACGTTCAAACTTGTTCAACTGTGAATTCTTACATGAATTCATGCATGCATATTCTAAGACGATCAGGCAAATTGGACCACGAACTGTGTTTTAATGTGTGCATTAGAAAAACTGGCCATTTTTATTCAAGCTCAAAAGTTCTGTATTGTGTCCAAAAAATGTTCTTCAGGAAGGTAACGTCTAACATTACCATGGTATCCATTATACAGATACGCATCCGAGATAACGGTAATTAATTGTGATTCATGCAGAACTGAAGTCCAGTTCTTTTTTTATAAATTTAGTCCCCTGAAATAATTTCATACGATAACACTTGTGGTGTGCGAATGCTCGCCTTCGCAGACTTACGCTCGTCAGCGTTGCCAAGTGAAACTAAAAACAGCAAAACGAACGTCCCTCGAAGTCGTCAACGGTATTCCTTTTTAATTGCAGACCGTAACCTGCACGAGTTTCGCACTCCAGGAAGCACGTCCAAGTCTCAGTAATTCGCCATTCCGTGAACTGCGTTTCTGAACTTTCGTCTTCTAGCTGAGATCCGCCACTTTTGTGAGAGTTTCACAAGCGCACAAAGAGCGGTCGAGTCGCAGTAATTCTGAGGCGGCGACCAGTTGAAGTATCTAGCTCTAACGCTCAGAGAACCGATGTATCAAATGCTTCTCCCGCACTTTATGCACTCTTAATTTTTATCCAGGTGATTTAACACTGTTAATTTCTACTAGGAGTAATTCATTTCGTTCATCTGTCCAAAATCTTCGGTAATTCGTGCAGAGTACTTCGTATTATTTTGACGAGAATAAAAGAACTTATCAAATTCGCCTCCAGAGTGTCTAGACAAGAATTTCACGGGATTGTCTTACCAAAAATAAGAACTCCAACGAAGTGTCACGTTGTGTCCTTGAAAGTGGCTATGCTTTAGTGTGATGAGGGTCTTCTCCAAGCCTAAAAACCACCCTTCACAATGATGTCAGAACTTTTGACTTACGCAAATTGTATGAGCAGACGGGAATCTATTCTAAGGACGCATGTTGTCAGTTTTGAAGAAACGATTTACGTCGAGGTTGCGAACCAATCTAATCGAATGAAGAATAATTTGTTTTGCATTAATTTGTAGGGGAGTTAGTGGAGCGCTCTTGAGCTTACTGTTGCGTTGAAGACGGAGCTTTTGAAAGTGCCTACGTAAATACACTCGAAAATGAAATTCCTTAAGTTTAGAAAATCAATTTGACTAAAATCAGATTTCAGAATTTGATCATTATCGCAAAACAAGTAAGTTGAGTTCATGTCTGAAAAGTAGAAACTTTTTTAAAGCTAAGATAAAAATTAATTTTGCCCTTCCGGAATGACGATACGAAATGCTTCAAAAATTTGCGATCAATTAACAGTGTGAGCTTCGATACCTCACTGTCAAGTTCAACCAAACATTCGCAGTAGCGACACAAATTTTCAGCAGAGAAGATATCAACATCTCACAGAAAACGACTTTTTGTCCAAATGAAATAACTTCTCTACTTGTTTTGAAAATACAATAGAAATTCCGAACACACAAGGGACGAAAATTCACACAAGGACGGGATTTTAAGATCACTTCCCCACAGGCCTGTGGAATAAAGTTGCAATTCGATCACGGTTCATCAAAACTGAGTTTCGTGTGCCGCTCGTTTCGTTGTGACACATAAGACCGATCGAGCAGCGCCGTGACTGTCATGAATGATCGGGCTGCCGCCAACACCCTCTGTTCGCTTCATTGCCGGGACGCGCGATGAGATTTGGATTGAGTTCTCTATTGTGGTGTGAAGCCTTGCCGAGACTGAAGTGTAATTTAACTTGATGGGGATTATAACGAAGGCACATGAAATGAATGCGAGAGAAAAAAGTGCTGCATTGGTTTGAAGGCCTTAATTTTGCGCGGTATTTGACAGATGACTTAAGGAAGATGACGAATCAGGTGAGAAATCTTACGAGGCGAAGTCTTCTAGCTCAAGTTAGAAAGTGACCCAAATTTAGAAAAGAGTCTGTTAAATTGGACGTTGCAAATAGAAAATACTAATGACAGAGCTTTATTAAGTGAAGTGTGTGAACTTAAAGTCAAAACCAAGAAAAGTTTATTTTTCCCACTTAGTTATCATATTTGTTTTCCTTTTTTGTATCCTTTAGCGGGAGCCAAATTTTCTTACACTAATCACGGAGATTATGCTCGGGGGCACAAACGGGGAGAAATTCCACTGAAACTTAAAAACGACAGAGTTTAAAATCGGAGGTAAAAATTTCCCATAGGTTATAACCCTTTTCAGTATTCCAGTGATAGATGAGGTTTTCATCGATGACTCACTTGACTCGTTCTATGCTACTATAAAAGCAGGCTGCGCTTGAAGATATTGGGTCACTGGTGATTTTAGGATTCCTTTGCTCTGCCAAAAGTTCAGAGGTAAAGACAGACTCGATCCTGTAGAGGTAAAGTTACATACAAGATTTGAGACCATTTGTCACAATGTTGCTATGATTGATACTAGCTCGATGGTTGAAGACAATTTGAATAAAACCTTTATGCCATGTCACGCCCCTTCAGATGATATAGCAAATGAAGTGATTTCAATAAAAGGGAACAGAAGCATCAGAATTTAAGCGGAAGTTTAGCCATAGCGCTTACTTAGTTCAGCAGGACTTTAACATTCTTAGTTAATTAATTTATTAAAACAGTAGGGCTTTAATATTCTTAATTACTTAATGACTTAAGAAAACTTAGTTGACAAAGTTAACTTAAATTGAAGGGCCAGTAAAAGCTCGGTAGATTTATGACTAATTTTAAGTTCACTTGGGCCATATTTTTTCATTCCATTGTTGGCAAAGATGCAGGCCGGCAATGCTAGTTTTAATTTAGAAGCTAGGGAGCAGTAAACTGCTCCACGCTTATGCCTTCAATTTCAACAGTCAATGTCCAAGTCTATGTTTAGTCCCCCAAAGAGGTTATGATGTTACATGGACGCAAGAGAAAGACCACACGAGAAACGAAAAATTCTGGGATCCAGTTATTGAATACAGAATAGTAAAGCAAACAGGAGAAACGGAGGACAGACAGAACGGAATAGTAGTTTGTCGTAATAGTTCTGCTGAAAATAGTATTTTATATGCTTAGAACCGACAAACGTCTTCAGTTTTCCACAGATCTTCATATATTAAGTTCAGGGAGATAACTTCCTCCGAGTTCGGCTTGAAATGCGCTAATTCCTAACAAAATCAAATTGAACAAGCATTATTTATTTATTTCTGCAACGTAGCCATGGTCACCATTAAGACTTAGTCAAAATATTCTGGGTAGACAACTGAGCTTTTTCGGGACTCTTAAGTTTACAATACTAGAAATGATAATTTGTTCAGTATGAAGTGTATTTAATTTTCATTGTAGATTACGAAACTCCGTCCGCGAATTGTGTGTACATGTCAAAACTTGAAACAAAATTCTGGTAATACCTTTAATGGAGAATACATCGATAGTCAAATTCTTCACTGATCTTAATGATGTTAGTCCAAGTACGCCATCATTACACAAGTTCTAATTTCTTAGCGTTGCCATCGTCATCAAACGTGAAAATGTATTTACGCGCTACCTACGTGCGTAAAATTTAAAAGCCCAGAAAATGTGTTACCAGTATACATTGTTATAAAATGTGTTGCAAAAACATAAAGAGTATTCACAATGTCGAGTATAGGTCGTCCTTACTTGAAATTTGCTACCAATGACCAAAAAATGCTATTAACACAAGAAATGTGTTGGCTTTTTCAAAAAAGTGGCAGAATGACCTGAACCGATTCTAAAGCTAGTTTACCAAAGGTGGCGGTATGACAACATAGGTTGTTATGAGTGAGGTAAAAGACGATGACCATAGCATCAAAATGCAACTCATCCCCTTCTCCAAACACTCTTCAGGCTTTAACTAACAACTCTTCCTCCATGATGTCACGGCAAATAAAGGATCATGGTAACATCATTCTCTGATACCCTCCTCTGTAGTCTCCCGCTGCTCCAACATACAGTATATGCCAAGCTACACTACATTTACCACAAACACCTTGTGTTGGCACTGCTGTCATGTACTCGTATATCGTCGGTCTTGCCACAAGGTACTCGCGGGGCAACAGAAGATATCCCAGTAAAGGCCGCCATAGTTGTTGCACAAGGGATGAGCCTCCACAATCGCCAGTCGATCGTTTCTTGGGTTACCGTAATCGTCAAGCTCATCTTAATTTGAGTGGTTACTCACAACGCATGTCTTGTAGCCTCAGTTTTTGCGGTCGCCAGAGCCTCGTTTTTGTAGCTATCTCACACGCCTCGTGTTGCCACAGTCGCTAGACACTCCTCACGTCGCCGCAATCGCCACACATTCCTCGTTCTGTCACAATCGCCACTCGTTTCTCGTATTGTCACAGTCGCCACTCCTCAGCGTACTACGCACGATTTCAACGGTCCTCACGATCCTCTGAAATGATCTTCTTTTGTGCGCGCTTTGAAGCCCTACTTACCGTATCAAACTCAAGTAGTTGAGGAGAGAGTAGCTCAACGCGAGAAATAGTCTTTTGATTTGAAAACTTTCTTTAACGACACCACCATCTTACTTCGCAAGTTTCACTTCCATTACTCAGTGCGAAGATAATTAGCTTTTCCTGTATGCGCGTTCTTTCACGCAGTGCTACCAAGAAGTAGATAGCCGCGATTAAATATTGAGCTACGTGTGTATGATGAATGGTTTGTTCGGCTCACCTGATCGGTAGAACTAGACTAATCAACTGCTGTGCACGTGTGGGGAATTTTAAAAGAAAGGATTGTATTTAATAGCAGTTATACTGTATTTTGTTACGATGGAAGTTAAAGAAGTGTAATTTTGAAACTTTCTTCTTTTGGAAAACGATCACGCTCACTATCATGTCCTCAAGATGTGATTATAACGCCTCATTTGCATCGTCAAATTTTTGTTTTCGACCATGATTATTTAAGTGCTTTGCATCTATCAATTTCATCCATGATTATAGCACTAAACTGATGAATTCAACATATTTAAAATTCACATTCCATCCCCTGCTTATACATTTGCAACAAGGACACATTCACTCATTCTTGGCTATATTTGAATCCACTGTGAAGTGTCCGCCGTGAGCGGTACGTCGCGCTGAGCGTCACCCATTTACGTTAATAACTCTCATTCACCAGTCATCACAACACAGGGTACCATTGTAGTGAAAACGCGTTGTTTTGGGCTCTAGTTTGCAGGAAGACTGTGCTCGAGGTGACCCGATTGTTCAGAGAGCGTGCGTCGGTAACGCTATCGCTTCGCGCGGAAGTCCGGCACTACTTAGCGGCAATTGCCAATTGCCCAGTAAAAGCTTTTCCAAAAGTACCGCGGTCTAAGACCGACTTTTTTCAAAATAGTAAAACTGTTGCAGATCATGAGTTGTGAAAAGTGTCCCATTTTGTCAGGTATATACTCCTCTAGTGAAACTGCTTCAGCATTAACTTAAGAACCAATACGTTATGAAGTGGAGTTTCATTCTGATTCATCAAAAATCCAAAACAAAAGAAAGAAAAGTAACTACTCTCACTTCGATTTTGATAGCTCACCGTAGAACAGAAAACTGTCTCGGTGAATGTCAGCTGCGCGTTATTTTGCTACCGAAATTAATTTGTTTCCATGAATTTAGACTACTTCAAAATACACAATAGATAGAGAGTAGCGAGCAACAGCTTGTGTGCAGGCCTTGTCCATTCAGGAGCAAAAGTGAAGACAACAATTGTTCTCTAAATTTGAATTCATAGCACTGCAAAGTTGGCGCTGCAAGAGAGCTAATGAGGTAAAAAAATAGATTATTGTTTTGTAGCCAACACAACGAAGGAATGGTTCTCTTTTAATGGAAGTGAGATTTTCGTTCATAACTGTTCAGTGGAGGAAGACATGGACGCTCTGAACGAATGGTACTTCGCAACGAAATTTATCAAATCATTCGAGTGAATCTATAAGTTACAAACGAGTATTAATACAAGTTGCCAATAATTTTTTCTAGCAGTTGCAGTCGCGAAATTCATTGCATTCTCTTAAGTATAAACCTAATAAGGAAATTAATCTATCATCCAGGGAAGCTTTTTACATTTTGTAAAAAAGTTTTGTTTGTATTTCAGAATAGAATTAAGAACAAAATAAGAACATTAAGTTGGACAAAGCAAAATGAAGACTGAGCAGAAATCACACATGCGTTTTGACTAATCATGTCAACATTGGCGGAAGGAACGGACTGAGAATAACTGTAATTTCAAAATTCTTTTTGTAGTTTTTACACCGGTAAATCAAGGAGTTTTCAACTCTCATTTTAGAAAACGGGCCATTAGAATATCATTTTCAGAAATAATCATTACTGAATGAAATTTCAATGCTTTGTTTTCTGGGATACAGCAAGAAATTTCCCTGTGATTGCAGATATAAATTCATATATTCTAACAAACTTGGTTTTCGTTTTTCTTAAATTAAATCTTCCGCTAGCACTTCGAGCGCGGCGCTCTCACCTCAGAAATTATTCACTTCAGCACGCGCGAGTCGACCTACCGACCTGACTCCTGCTAAATTTTACTCCTGGGTTCAATGATTAAAAAATCATCTGAGCCAAATTTATTGCCTCAGTCCAATTTAGGTTCTCATTGGCTTTAAATTAGCTACGAACTTTATACATTGCTAACAAATACGCTAACAAATATTTTCTTTATACGCTAACAAATGTTTTCAATGAGAGCCTAAAGTTTAAAGGTTGCCTCCAAAAATCCCATTGAGAATGTATAATTCTACTTTTAATGCCTATTTTATCTATGATATTTTGATGGCCTACTCTGTACAGGGCTTCATAAATTTATCGCGGGAGAGACAGTATACACTCCAACATCAAAAATACATTAAAACAAGAAGGTGGGGAGTTGTTAATTTTTTTAGCCATGCACTATAAGCAGTTTCCACTCTGATGAGGAATTATTGTACATGACATTTAATTATCTGCTCAATATAGATGAAAACTGCAGGAAATCCAAGTGCCCTTTGTTTTACCCATTGTCGTGTTCTCGTCGCGGATCCGCGTAGGGTCGCTATAACGCTGTAATTGTTCTAGCCACACCCTATCGACGAATAATAAATTTTTATTGTAACGCGCCATCACATGTTCTGTGTTGATCTTTCAAATTATCGCTCGTAGCCTAGCTCGTATTAGTCACAGGTTATTTAAGTTTTCTAGCACTGACTTAACGAAAAAAAATTTCTTACAACAACCTAAGAGTATGTTCATTTTTTTACGGGTTCTTCGATACGCTGTGTAATTAAACCCCTTTTTCTTGTGAATTTGATAATAGTCTAATATTGCCGAAGATAATACTCTGTTGACACACAACTTTTTTATGCTTCTTTACTAACTCATCCTGAATAGTTATAACCGATAAAACGCAATAAATTGCGATTGAAATCAAGCGCAGCAGAGCTCGCTGACGCTTGCTAGCCAGAGGGGACTACAGCGAGCCCAAACTATAAAAGGCATTGACTTATCTAAGTAAAAGGCATTGACACATCGCACGGCTGCCTTTCACAACTTCGTACAAAATTTGATTTCTTCCCAGTTGCTGTGAATGTTTGGTATTATGAATTCTCTTGCCTTAAAATTGCGCACTCGGTTTTGATAACAGGTCTAACTAGGTTAGCTCTGATATTCACATATATGAAACAAAGCCCAGTTGGTGAACATTGAAAGAGACTCAATATGCAGATGAGGTTATTATAGCTCACAGGTTGTCTCGCACCAGTTACATGTTCTTCCATGCATGCAGACAACTTTATTCAAAAGCCTGAGTAATTTCTGCAGATGCAAGCATTGTCATCGGAAGACACAATGATCGAACGCCAGTTTCAAATTCTGTTTCTTTGACCAACGAGAGCTTGGGACTTATGCAATTTATGCTTGCTGCAATATGCTTGACGGTGTCGCACCAAATGCATTGAAGGCCCTCCACAAATTTTCGATCGTTGGCGGTGCTTATCACTATCTGTCTTCAAGGCTGGTTCAACGTTGATAATTAATGGTAGGGCTATGACTCATGTGAATCAACTCGTACCCAGAGACAAAATGTGACTCCGTTGTTATCCAGTGTTCATTTGAATTCATGGTGAATATTTTCGACGATCGTAATATCAAAAATAGAGTCTAAATCAATGCTCAGTGAAATGCTTCGTTACAAAATGAGCTTATTGAGTTAGTCAATTCTCAGAATTCTGAGAACATCTTATGTTGAGTGAAGTGCAACTTTCCGATTGATAGTGTGGAAGTACAGTTTAAAATTGTGTGTAGGTCTCACATGAGAACATGAATAGAAAATAAACTACATCCACACCACTAAATTGCTTTAAAGCATGTGCATGTGGTACTCCAGTTTTGTAAATTGTTTTATGGATATAAGTAAAAGTTTTGCTTTTTGCAAAGTCTAACAATGAATAAAAGAGCAAAGAAAATCGCTTCAATTGAAATCATATTTGTTTAAAAAACATTTCAATAAAAAAGAGAACGTTTCGACCAAATTTTAGTCATTTTCAACTATCTGAAAAAATACAAAAACACCGAGTTATTACAAGTTCAAAATACAATCATCAGTGGAATATACGACATTAAAAAATAAATAAAAGAGAGAAAGACTGAGACTACATTGTTTTATAATTATGTTTTTTCTTGTGACACTTAATATATTTGCAAACAATCATCCTCAATAAGCTGTTCTCTAAAAATCCAAGTCTAAGTTGCGTGAAAACGAGGTTACAATTAGACGGTAGTAATATTAGAGACGTGATCAATATTGGCTTAGAAATATTGATGTTATTTCTTGCTAAAATGACCGTTATTCAATATTGCTTGCACAAAAAATTCAGTTCACAGCTTTAATGGCTGGAAAATTATTGCACTCTGGAAAGAATCTGCAGGCAGCGAACTCAACGATAATTACATCACATGTTTCTTGTAAATTATAAACCAAAGTTATATTTGTTCTCATGACTTAAAAACATTTACGCACTTCCCAAACAAGAACTGTGTTAAGAAAAAATTTTCCGTGTTCGAAAATCTGGCAGCAGATTTCTCCAAGTTCATTTCAGCTTTCTCTTAAGAGTTGAGTCTGTAAAATAAAGAGAACATATTACGTGAGCAAAGCTGGGTGCACACACCTATGGCAAGAAGAGTCTTCGACGTGATAGAAGTACCGATATTTGTAGAGCCTTGCCCGCTTCGGTCAGTAGAACTTCAGTCGAAAAAGGACTGACAAATCGTGAGTTTTCAATTGTGATGTTTTCAGTTGCCTTTTCGGGAGGTCCACAGTTTGGTCAGCTGCAAACACTGACCTAAATTTTCGAGAAGAGAACGAATGACCCCAAAAGCAGGAGTTGCACCAGTGATCTCAGTTGCTTATTTCATTTTTCGCGGATTCCGCTACAGCGCGCGCTCTCTATAACAGCGAATGCGCTAGTGTAGAGGACGCATTATTGAGGTCGTGAGCTGCCTTGCGGTAGGTCTGGAAACCTGCAAAATACGGCTTTCAGAAAATCAATACGTGAAATAATATGCTCATCAACTTCGCTAACTGCTTAAAGAAAACGTACCGATTGTCCACGTACGAGTTAATGAACCATTGGTACACCTGAAGTAAGACGGGATGAGAAATACGCCCCTAAAAAACATGATAAAAAGAGAAAGCGACTAGTTGCTTTTCTGTTGCGCGAGGTTTTGAAGTCCGTGCGTGACAGCCACGTCGCCCGTGATTTTCTCAACCAACGGCGGCAGAAACTTGAATGCGAGCATTTCTTTTTGTAGTTCTCACGTTCATCTATCGTGTTCTTGAGCTCTAATTGAGAGATGGAAATTATCTACTTCCGTGTTGCATCTGCATTCACTTTCAAGCGCAGGAAAAGTGAAAAAAAGCCATGAAAATTGTAAAATAACTTATTCCATAAAAGATTACTGTGTACCAGCAAAAACGATAAATTTTTTTTTCGGATGCAGACATCTTATTATAAATTTTGTCGGCAATCAAGTGATTTGAAAAAGATCAAAAAATCTTCAATTAATTTTTGCACAGGACAATTTTCCTGTTTGATTAGACTATTTCTATCGTGATGTACTCAGCGACACTGTTTGGGTCTCACCATCCATTTAGTTATTAAATGCATCACTCTAATAAGCCTGCGTTAAATATAGAGGCTTAAAACTCGATAACAAGGAAACGCTTACTTTACGGCTGTTGCCTTTTTTGAAGTTTGAGCTGTTAAACTAATGACGATATTATTCATGAATAGGAAAATATTACTGTTGCTGGATGAATGGGACGAATTCAAATTCACTTTTTCATGAGGGTAATTTTATTTTGGGTCGATACCGTGAATGTTAGGCGGGACACATGAGCACAATTATGCATGAATGCTTGAATTAAACACAAGCTCATTTGGCGACACGGTACAATTCAGAGCAGCAACACATTTGAGTGTTTGTGAACTGTGCGCCAAAGTATTATGGGAGAAAATGAAAGAGAACAATTTTAAACAACGTGTGGACTGATATATATCAAAATTTCTGTTGGAATGCGCCTGTGATAAAGCTGAAAGTAAAACAACGTACAAGGAAATGAATGTGGTAATACGTGTTTAGTAGCCAATTTTGAAACTTGTACGAGTCGGTAGAAGAATACTTGAGACGGTTGAGAGGGACGTGATGAAAGGGAGCGTCAAATACATACATTCAGTAAAGGATGTGAAAGGGGTTAAGCTATCGCAAGGCGTGGCTACGAAAAAGAGTTCCTCTCAATGTTTTTTGAGGTGTTGCGAATGAAGGATTACATGTGGAGCGGCAACACGAGCAGTATACATAGATATACGCTACACTCGAGGCGGGTGATTGCCTTGCTAGAGAGCAACTAAACGCTCTGGAGTTTGTTCAGCAACTGTTGCAGCTCGAATGTTTAAATTGCACGGTCAAACAGGAAATTTAGTGAAGAATTAAGATATCATCTCGCCAGATGTTGGTCTTTTACAATTTTATTTTACGAATAGAATCGGATATTGAGTGTGATCATGTGTACAAAGTGAGAAAAAATTATCATCAGCAAATTCAGAATCTCAATAAGTATGGAACCCTTAAAACCTGTCAGTTTAAAGTGTTAGGTTAATCTTAATATCAATTATTACTTAAACGATGCAAACACAATTATAATGACTATTATCATTGAAAAAATCCTTAACATCCCAAGTTATTACTAAAAGATGCA
>JACJUY010005042.1:51162-62133 GCA_014220935.1 Platorchestia sp. MABIK
TGAAAAAATCCATAACATCCCAAGTTATTACTAAAAGATGCGCTAAAAATCCAATTCAGCGCATTGATTTGTCCGTTAATCTAAAATGGAATTGAAACCTGGTATTGCACTGATGAAAATAATATCGACAGAATATTCGCGCAAGAAAAATGCTATTGAGCTATTTCCAAATTACAACACAACTCCCACACCAACGATTCGTTGCAGAATAAAAATCTCGAAACTTTCCGTCTACTTTGATTTTCTTTTGTAAGTTTTAAGTACAAAACACTCCAGACCTAAGAAAACTCGAGCCTTCGATAGCAAATTTGCTCTCTAACTGACTACCATGACAATTTGACGAGAAATTGAAGCAATATTGAAATCTCGCATTATTCTAAAATTATAACTCAAAGCAGTTATCTTTTTACGGTATCAAATTTTGAAATTCGATCCAAACGATGTTTAAATTGATCCCAAAGAATCTGCATTCAGAAATTGGCCGGAATCAAATTTGACTTCTAATTACCGGTCGAAGGTTTGATGAATAAAGATAAAAGAAATGGAGAAAAGTATTAAGAAAAATCCAATAAAATGTTAACCCTGAACAACTACGAGTATACTCGTACTCCGTACCATGGATATTGAGCAGGATGAGAGTCAAATTATAAAGCTACTAGAATGAATACATATGTGAGCATAAGTGTGATACGTAGGAGTACGTGTACAATAACATATATTTGAAATACTTCTAATGTAGAATATTGATCAGACCATAAAACTACGCTTTCTTTGTTCCGCTCTGTCTTATTTTCTCTAGTAATTCTCTGTTAGACACAGAACTAAACTAATTATTTTTCCTGTTACTTTAGAATTGGTTCATTTCCTGATGTGCTGCTTCCCCCTGATTTGTTGTTTCGTTGCTTATTTCTTTAATTTTTTATTTTTTTTTATCTATGTACGTGCTTGTGATTAATAAATCTTCAAATCTCTTAAGGCATACACCTGAAGCAATACAGAAAGAAACCATTGCATATACCTGAAGCAACACAGAAAAGTTTTTTTTTAATTTTTTTATCTATGTACGTGCTTGTGATTAATAAATCTTTCAAATCTCTCAAGGCATATACCTGAAGCAATACAGAAACAAACCAAAACAAATCAGAATTGCTCATCGCTTGGCAAGCGCATTAAAATTGTAAAACGAAAGTTGGAAATTTACACTCATAAGCGATTTTCTTGAGTATGAAGGAAGTTATAAAATAATCCTCAGGACTTCATACTTCAGATCCTCACGCCTGATGACTGATTGTACGAGATTAAAAAATCTACCTCAGGACATGATTCTTTAGATCCTCGAAGCCTGATGAGTGATTGTACGAGATGAATAAATTGCGTTCTAGTGGCGTTATTTCACTAGTTAATAGTCCGGAGCCAAATTCAGGCGATTAGTGACTCCAGTTAAGAAGCGGAACTGCGAGAGAAAAAGCCAAGTAATGGACGAAAATTTTATTGCTTTGACAATCAACCTGTTAATATTATGTTAAATATTTAATTATCTGAGAGTGAGCAGTGCTGGGAAAATTGCCATTGAACTAAAGAATAATTTAAAATTAAGAAAATAAGTTCCATCATTCTTCTGCCATATTTTTCTACAAATTTACGAGTCCTTTTATGAATTGAAGAAATTTTGCGTTGTAATCAAAACCAAATGTTACGTTATTGTTGCATAGCTCAGATATTTTTATAAAAGCCCTTTTAAATGTGAGATGGAAAAGCCGGAACACTGTTAAACTAAGAGAGTCACACTGAGGCATTTTAAGTTCTAAAATCGTTGAATTGCGAGCAGAAGACAGAGAGAAAACAATTTTGAAAAGTGATTTGAACTTTCTAAAATTCTTGGAGCAGCTGATCAATCTTGCAGAACTCCACCCGCGATTTGTGAGCAAATGTTGAATCACTTTCAATCACGCATTGACTTTCACCAAATTAAAATCGACCGTCATTCTGACATAGAGAAAATAAGGAATGTTTCAACTGATTTACTCTGCCTTCAACGAAAAATTGATCGTGGCGAATTTCTCTATGAATTTTCAATTACACTCGAGGATTGCAATCGTATGCTGATTTGGTTCAATCCGAAGTTGGGTGTGGATTTAGAGTGCGGAAGAGAACGTAAAGCATCCATGACTTTTGCGTGCGGACGTGCTGAGTGAGAGGAGGCGTTACTGCATGGTCAGCTTCTGTGAACGACCGCACCAGCGAGAGTGACGCTCTTCCGACTCGCAGCGACCGGTCGAGAGAGGAAAATTTGTGGCCATTTGGAGAGATTAACGAGGTTCGTGGACGTCAGTGAAAAGAATGTTCATTTCGTCTGGCGCATGAAGTTCCGCTTTGCACTCACTTAGGTTGTCTCATTACTGGTTTTTATCACATAATTTGACAGTCAAATTTAGAAAGTTGGAAAACTGCGAGCGCCAAAACGGAGTGATGGAGTTTGTATTCTACCACACTGCTCTTTGATGTGGTGTTGCGCTGACAAATATTTGCATTTAATGATATTCATTTCATGTTGTTCGCATTTGTGGACAGAAATAAATACGAATCACAAATTGCGATTGATGCATAAGAAATTGACACCAATGTTTTCGTCGTGGAGAGTACATTTTTCTACAGTTATTGCTCTCAAACATGTTTCACCAGAAACTTAAATTATATCTTTGAGGAAGGTACAACAAATATGGACACGAATAGAAAAATGATCTGAGCCGAATGAAAATAATTTGTAAATTATTCGCGCTGTAACGAGTTATCGTTAAACCCTTCGTTGTCGAGGTGGATTTCAAAATTCCTCTCATAAAAACAGCTCAAAAATATTTTATTTTTCATCTTTTTATATAATGATGCTTTCTTTAAAGTATTCAATCCTGTGAGGTAAATTCTTCCTCATTCCGAATTCGGTCAAACTTCGTGAAACTAACAGTAAATTAGCTGTGGTTTTGATAATTATACAATGACGCTGAAATTAAGCAAGTACAGGGTCAAAAACGCTCGTAATTATTTCATATTTTATACATGAGAAACACGTTTAAGGCATTTCTTATATTAAATCATTTTACAGGTGCGAGTGGTGATGGCTGCGGTCCTTAGCGGACTATGGCCAATCGCCTCTGGAGACTTCGGTGAGAAGATTATCGCCGACGTCAAATCGAGCGATAAGCCTGAATTTGAACTCCAATTTACCAACTTCGACAGCTACAATCCAAGTTACAAGGCGAAACAGTACTCGACTCGATACAAAAGCAGCGATTCCAACACTCTAGATGCCTTGTCCCAACAGTCACATGAAGGCCGGCCCACAAGTTCAATAGTCGCTCCCCCTGTCAATTTTAAGCCTGACAGAAACAATGAAGATGTTGAAACCTTCGCTAACTTTAATCACTACGCGTCTCAAGAGAACGATCAGCATGAGGATGAAATTAATACACAATTATTGACCGTAGAACGGTCAGACACGGATGTGAATGAACAGCCCCTGAAAACAGGAAAGAGACGAATCAACCCTAAAGTGTTTCGAAAGCGACTGAGAGAGCGTCTTCGCCAGCGACTTCAGAACGACACAGTTAACACCTCAGGAAATCCTCAAGACGCTTCTACAACATCGAAGCCCACAACTGCATTTCGTTCTCGAGCTAGATTTGGAGGTACTTCGAAAAAGTCGACTAACGAAGAAACGACTTCTAGACCTAATTCTGAGAAAATTGATATGATATCCTTATTGAACGAACGCTTGCAACCAGGAAAAAGTAGAAGGGGAAACAACACTTTCTACACAAAATACAGGGGAAGAACACCTAGTGCTATCCCTAATTCGCGAGGTTTGAGGCTCCGGTCTAGAGAGACAACAACCACAACTGAAAAAGTTACAACCCAGTCTCAAGTCAGTTTCGCACCATCGCATAGCGACACGTCCAGTTTTCAACCGTTTTCTGATTTGACCAAGAAAGATGTTTCGATGAAACCTTCACCGATAGACTCCTCAAATATGAAACAATCTGCGATCACGAATGAATTTGTACCAGGGTCCGGCTCTACTAAATTCGAAGACATTTTCTCGGATTTCCGGTCTAAGCAACGTGACGTGAGAGTAACGAAAAAACCGAAGGCTCTCTCTCAGCGTAACCAAGTTTCTGCACCCGACGTTCTTCCTACAACTGTGCCTATTCAGACAAAAATCAACAATCCAAATGTAAAAACGTTTGCCGTAACCAAGCTTCCGTCAGTACTACAATCTTCATTTAATGCAGCCACTTTATTGCCTGAGAAAAATGTAATAAGTCCTACATCTCATATCCGTTCAACGGTATATCAGTTTGGCCCCAGTTATTCGGCAGTAGAACACGATAAAAGCCACGAGCAACAGCTCATCAATGAAGATAAGAGTTTCATCGTGAAACTGGAGCCTCAAGAAATCCACATGGATGCTGAACACTTTCCACAATCCAAAAGCCGTTGCGACTCCCTCAACGACCCACAGTGCAGGTCACAATCGGGGGCTCTAAACACGAGTATTTTGGAATCAACAAGGGACATCATCAAGCAAGCGGAGACGGCTGAGGTATTACGAGGTGAGTCTGTTAACCTTAATCATGAGTTTACTTTAGTTAACCAGGTCCGGAGAGAAACGTTTAACGAAAAGGTTGTGAATACTATGGCAAAGCATTATTTTCGAAACACATACGGTGTCGTTAAGGTACAGCTGATGGCGTAAGTTTTTCAAAGTCGACTCGGCTACATCGCAAGCTGTGAGCAAATAGCGAATAGCCAAATCGATGTGAAACCTACTCAGCCGGCTGTTCAGCTACAGCAACGAAAGGCGTTTAAAAAATCCGATCTCTGGGTGCTCAAAATTGATACACAGATTACGAAAACTCAAATAGATTTACTATTTTTTCTTGCACTGAGAAAGATACATATCTTCAAGCAATACCCGGTAACTGTTAGCGAATTTAATGATAGGTAAATACTCATTTACCTTATTTTATTCTACCTGATTCAGAGCTGAATAATGACATTTTAAATTTAGACGTGTAAAATTTGGAGAATTAATACGTAGGTGGTGAAACACAAGCTGAAATAAATTAGGCATCGATTTAATGAAGTCATACATAAATGCATCATTCTCTCACTTTACAGCAATAAGACCTGTACAGCTGCACCTTGTTAAGCAGTTTAAGATAAGAGGATCCGGCGAGATGCTAAATAGTTGCAGTAAAAATTTAAGCTTGAAACATTGAGGTAAACTCTCACCAGCTGGCGCTCTCTGTAACAATTTTTTGATGTTTATGGCACGTGCACTAAGCCAATGAAAACTTAGCAGTGTGTCACTTTTCAAATGCACATAATTTAAGGAGTTTTTTGCGCATGGTCAATTGGTCATTTTAGGGTACTTGACCTTACCAAAGAAACAAACGCTTCTCCAGAGACCAACGTTCCAAGTTGGAACTTCATAACATTTTGTATCTGACCTCCCGAATGTCTCCCTTGAATTTATAGTGCCATACATTAGTAATAATAAAAACAGATCGTACCCTTGAAAGAAGTTCTTCTAAGCAACTACTGAATTGGTACTGTTAATGTAAAGCTTATATTAATTTTCTTGCAAGAGGAAATTTTATGATCCATTTACGTGAAAAAACTTTTTTGGCCATAGTTTTATTCATCAAAATTCATAAATAGTTTCTCAAGTTAGCAAGTGATTGAAATTATTGTCTGGAAAGGGTAACTTCATAGTGTTTTCAAAATTCGTGAAACTTAATGCCTATAACTTACCCTAAAATTTTACTTCATGAAAGAATGGTAGCCTTTTGTACAAAATACGGTACATTACAGTTTCTCGTATTCAAAATTCACATATGGCTTGTGAACTTAGCAGGTAATTGAAAATATTATTTCGAAAGGGTAACCTTTAATTGTTCTTAAAAACTCATAAAATTTAATGTCCTCTCTGTTATGGAATGAGTAGAGGCAAAAAATGCTCCAACAAACGCACACTGAGCTAACCCTCGTTGCAGAGCGATCACGCCCTCTTCGCGAGTTCAAAACTACACGTCCGTCATCGTGGCATGACGCTCCAGCCCCCAACGTGAGGCAGCTCACCCCCAGTACTGAGAGCGCTGCAGGGGGACACTCAGCCTCCTCAGAGGGCAGTCTCTACAGGGACGACGTGGTCAGCGGCAGCAGTTCAGATTCTTGGCACCAGCGTAGGCCGAACCAAGAGATAGACGGTGAGTGCGAGGTCATTTATCATTATTTTCAACATTCATTCATGAGTAGATTGTACCGCAGCCGTTCTTAAAATTGTTACAAATCATACCAGCATTAATTTTTTTCGAGTTTTGTACAATGGCTACCATTCAAAAATGACTCCACTTCTCTCAAGCAAGCACGTTAAAACAAAAAAGATGTTAATAGTTATGTTCCCGTAAAGTAAGAAGTAAGTCATTTCAATGCCAGATGACATCATGAATTTTTTACATTTCAGGACGGATTAAGGAGTTGGACAACAGTCGCTCGAAGCCAATTCAAAGCGTGGACTTCAATGAGGCCTACACGCCTCGACCAGCTGTTTTTACAACTTTTGAACACTTTCTTAGAATACACGGAGTAACAGATAGTCCATTTACAGTTGTCCAAGCGCCAAACAACCACTCTTCACCACAAGCTGTATCTTTTCAAAATTCTTACCTCGGAAGCTTTGATGCGTTTTCGAAGACGACGTCAAAGATCCCAGCTAACTTGTTAACTGACCGCGACCATCCCAATTCCTTGAAATCAAGCAAAAGCTCACTAGCATTTGCAGACTTGACTTTGAATACTTTAAAAGGAGCCGATCGTGTACGGGAACATAATTTATTTTTTAGAACACCCTCTTCTCTATTAGAGACGACGACCTTAAGAGTAACAACTGCTCCAACTCCTCCTCTTGAACAACGCCTTAGACACACACGTGTGGTTGATCACCATCTGCAACCGACTACACAAAATTACAATGCTCCAATATCGTACTCCCATTACTACTCACACAGAGAAGAACGTTCAACAGTTGCTCCCAATTCGTTGAGGTTTGCAAATGACTTGAGTTTCGATGAACAACCCATGCTAACGAAAAGGAAAGTCACTCCTTCAGCTGCAACTAGAGACAAGTTTTCGAACAAGTTAAGAAATCAGGAAAAAAGTAGTGAAACTCTGCATCATCAAGTTTTGCAAAGTCCTAAAGAGCCTGTTTTTATTACCCACCAAAAGAGAACTCAGTTTCCCCTTCACCCTACTCCGAGTGTAGTTCGTCATCCTCATCTGAACCATGCAAATAATAACATTCCAACAAGTACTCATTTTAAAGCTGTGCTACTTGAAGACGGGAAAGAAAACACCGTTACGCAAAGTCGAGCTCGTCAATCTGGACATACTCCTCGTACCCCAAACAGTGATCATTCACACAGCTTGAGGCAGGAAGAATTTATCAACAGTATTTTGCACTCGCGGCCGGCCAATATTAGACCATTACGGCCTCGACCACTCCGCAACTCGAGGCCTAGTTTAGGAAGACTACCTAGAGGCCCGAACCCACAAGAAAACTTTTTCAAAGTTCTTCGTCCTCGAAATCAAGCAAATTCTATGTTGAATAGTTTTATGAGGCCCCCTCCTCGACAAAGAAGAACGCAGTCGAGGACTATCTTGCGTCCTAGACCAATAAGCAACAGCCGAAACAGACCACGAAGAGTAAAAGACGCATTCTCTGCAGAAGAATCTAGAAACAGCATTGTCATGACTCCTCCTCGGGTTCCGTTCATTAGAACCAGTCAATTTAATGCAGGCGGTCACAAGCTAAATGGACAGTCAAACCAAAAGCGAAAAATAACGTCACGTACTCCTTCGATTCCTCCTCACTCATTCAATAAAATTCATGCACCGTCTCATAAACCACTCCAGGTCTCGCATCGTCCACAGATTGTATTAAATTCGAGACCTCCTATTACTTCTCTTCCATCTCATTTGCAACTTTCTCCCAACTTTGCCGTGCCATCACGGAATGCAAGGCACAGCGCTTTTCAGAATCACGTTGTGTTTCCTTCCAATTTTCATAAACCAGATCCAATTAGGCATATGTTAAAACATCATTCCCAGAGTAAAACTATAAATCATCTTCCTCAGTTTAATACAGCACAGTTTCCACCAACAATCAAACCTACATCGAAAGAAAGCAAATCTTGGTTCCGTGAACAGCACTCAGAGACCGAACACTATGAGCCAGTCCGTCATCAGTTGCGTTCTCAGAGACAGCCGACGCCTTCCAGTTCTCATGTTCACCCTGTGAGAGAGTTGGAACCCGTACATCAAAATGAAATTTCACTCTCGGCGATATCACAACCCTTACCTCATCACGCGCTTCTTAAAACGAGCCGCAGCAAAATGGCAGAAAGTCACGTATCATTGCTGAAAAATTTACAATTCGGAGTCAACGGAGAACCACTCGATGTTTGGATACCGATGAAGTCCGATAGAAGTACGTATGATGAAATATGAACCGCTTTGTAGCAAATTTGATTCATAAAGCTTGTTTTAAATTTCAATTTGATGGTTCTAAAAATATACTAAAATAACGCCTCACCTCTGCCTAGGACCAACCAGTGAGATGAAATCCAATTTAAATTTATTGCTTCAGATAAGGTAATATGAATTAGCATGAACTTCTTATCATTAAATTCCAAAACCCTAAAAATTCTTCTCATTTTCAGCTTTGAAGTTGGTGGGTCGCGGCCAGACTCCCTTAGCAGCGCGAGCGCCAGTAAGACCCAGGAACTCTATTCCAATCCCAGTCGATCTTCATTCTGATAGCTCAATGGCAGAAAGAGTGGACCCGCTGCAGACGAGTGAATCCTTCACCGTTCCAGAATACGCTATAAAAGACGTTATGGATGGCGACAAAGCATTTAGTTACAACGACTACGACGAATATAAAGATCGCCTAGACGAGCCACAGGCAGCATCGTCAGTGGAAGAGGTTATCATGCCCACCCAAGAAGAAACTGCTGACTATCCTGACTACCAGGATGCGCAGTTTGGACAGCGTGAGGGCGATGTCGAAGATGACCAAACACAACAAGAAGAACAACAAGACGATGAAGAAGAAGTGTTCGAGGAGGATGATGATGATTTGTAGAAAGCATGAAAATTTAGAGCATAAGCACCGAAAAAATTCCCATGAACGTGCTAAACGATCATGATAGTACTTAATTATTTCAGAATAAAGGAAGAGAAAAATGAATAAGCGTCTGTTTCTATCTGACATTGATTTTATTGCAATCTATGTACTTGTATACATTCGCTTTTCAAATTTGTATATACTCATATTTTTTCACATGAAAATCTTAATTTTTCTTGTTCTTCATCGACATTGTTAACTTGAAGCACGTTTACTTTCTTGTCTCTTTTGCATGAAAAAGACAGTCTGGCTATCAAGAAGAAGAATGTGTTGTATGAGCCCGCGTCAATAGGATTTCCTGCCATTTATCCCATTAAAAATGATAGTTGGAGTAATGACTGCATCTGAACAATTAAATTCGGAAATACCCGCATAAACTTAATTGAGAATATGGTCAGAAAATGTAAAATATTTCAAATACCGTAAGCGCCGTCAAGAAACAAAGTTCATTTGTTTTTTATTGTGCTCACACTAAAAAAGTTCGGACAAAATCATTTTTTTCACTCACATTTCCCACTGGTTAAAAGCTTTCCTTGATTTAGGAAGATCCTATACTTTTTTTCGAACATGTATCTCAATTGTTTTTATTGTCATTTTAGAATTTTCGTCACGTATTAAATGCTTCGAGCAATGGCGAATCGTTTGATAAACAGTTAGTTACTATGTAGCAAGTACATGAAGACGTTCTCTGCATTTTTCTCGTGTGATGCAAACCATTGGCCCCTCCTCGAATGTAAATATGTAGTTAATTTTTCGTGTACATAGAAAATTAAAACGCTGAGGTTAATGAATATTATTTGAGTACGTATAACAATTTGTTTGCGTTAGACTATAACGGTTTTTCAAATCTCTCAAATATCAAGTGTAAGTAGAATTTGTTGCTGTGTCAATTATCAATAAATTCAAGCGAAAATTCAAGACTTCCCCATCTGATGCTCATAACCACTTTTCAAGTCTAACGTCTGAGAATTTTATCCTCTCGTCCAAGTCGCGGAAAAGATTCATGACGTGCGTGTTGCCAATGAGTGATTAGGTGATAACACTCCTGGAAAATATGATGATCTTTGTGAACTGCGAGCTGACAGTCTACGTTTTTCCCTTTTTATCTGCAAGTTTGTCGAACAACCTTAGCAGCGACCTTGAATTTCAGAATGATTTTATAGATTAAGACAAATTTTTTCTTGACATGGTGTAAGGTGGCGTGACGTGACCTTTAATACTCACATTTCCTAAGCTAGCGTTCTCCTAAATGGCATGAGGAGCACAAATGTTAATTTCTTTTGATGTTGTTGCTAAACTATGGAGCGAGAATATCTTTGAAATTGTTACGTTTAAAACTATATATATACATTTTTCTATGATATACCGTGCGTTTTATTATGAAATCACACCTATGCATATCGAGCAGCGATGTAGTACAGAAAAAGAGGTCAATGTTATATAACAGTCATAAAAAATGAAATATAATATGCATAATAAAGATATCATGTTATGTAATATAACACAATAAGATATAATATAATATCATTTGTCTAAACAAATATTCACTTTGCTTAAATCGCAAATTCACAAAAAATTTAAAAGCGAAGAAAATGCTAATAAAATTAGTCATTTTTATTCAAAAGAGAGAAAAAAAAAACGAAAACGTTTCGGAGATTGGATTAGATTAGATTATTAGTTAGTTTAAGCCTCCCTATCCGCAACAAAGGCGATCCAAAGAGAGGAAG
>JACJUY010005043.1:0-10929 GCA_014220935.1 Platorchestia sp. MABIK
TACGTCTCTTAAATCACGTTTCTGAATTAGAAGAAGGTCTCTTAATGGAAACCCTTTTAAATGGTTCCATTAAGTGTCATGTCTCGGGCCAATCCTTGAAATCAAAAGATAAATCTATAATCTGGCAAATACTTTGGATGTGAAATGCGTTTGTAGGTAACATGAACTTTTGCCCCAAACCTCCTGCACTGTATATTCCTAATTTCCGTTGATGTCAAACAGCATAAAATCGTGTTTTTAAGAGGTTCAGAGGATCGTGGTTTAAGCTTCAGTGTTGACGTTTTTCTGAGAGTAGTGTCCTAATCTTTTAATATAGCTATTCCTAGAATTAGGGCATCTTTTATACGGCATAATACATTCGTTTCAGATTCCTTGCGTAGGTTTAATTCATTCTGTGTGCTCTCATTGCTCATGTTGTGTGTGTATTATAATTTGGTTATTTGTATTTCATTTTCACTCACGGCAGCGTTTGCTGTTTTGAACGCGTAAATACTGAACATTGGGAATACCGGAGATCAACTCCTTCCTTCCACGTTTATTAAATTTGAATTAGCAAGTATTTTACCTCTCCTGAAATATTTTGCTTTAGAGAATAAATTCTCTTCTGATGATACATTTCCTTTTACATTTTTACAGATGCTACTTCAGATGATACGATTCATCTGCAATGAAGAAATACCTACTACTCCATCACTGCTCTTCCATAAAAAAACAGACCACACAACGGCTCTAATATTACTGAGAATTAAAAACAAATTTAACTATTGGTCCACATTTACATGGAACGGCCGCGTAAGGAGATTTTGTGCTGATACGAAACCTTTAAGAACTGGTGTTTGTGCGTAACAATCGATGCCAGTGAGTGCATTGCACTGCATTCGTTCTTATTTCTCTTCCACATCTACTTTGTTGCTTGTGCGTGATTGATGGTAACAACCCGGAGGGTGAGCCACTCGGCTCGTTTCTATGGTTATTTTCCGTCTACCTTATGAACGCTCAAGCACAACTATTTTTACTCTCCTATACCCAGTCGGTTGCATTAGTTCGTCAGTGATCAAAAAAACTGTTCTACGAGTGCTTTTCAGTTCACATGAGAAATTTTGCGGATGAAAAAATGATAAAAGTTTTGAAGGAATAATTTGGCATACGCTCAGACCAATAGCAGCTACATTGGTAGAACATGAAAAACGATTCAAGTCCCAACGACGACATTTATTGTGTGAAAACTGACAGTATAAAAATGTGATTTATTCACCATCAAACAACTTGTGCATTTACTCAATGTTTCTAAACAAGCGCTGGGACATTGTTGTAATTCTGTGCTGGACCGAGACCCGAGCTGATGTCATGTGATTTTAGCATCCCTGGAATGATGTGGCTGGGTTCACTGCCTCGATGCATGTGTCTCATTCCCACATCAACACCTCCTCAGAGATAAAATTTCAATGCCAAATACGTCAAACATGTCTTTGTTAACTTGATTCGGATTTCAGGTCTCCGTTGTAATATACGGACAACGTTTGTGAAACACTCACTCGGAATTTTTTATTAACTCTTGTGCGATGTGAATCTCAGTATTTCGTTGAGAGCATTCAGCTTGAGTTTCAACATACATTCAACTTTGGTTTTGAGGTTATTTTAAACTTTGTCAGCCAGTTTTTTGTGTGAAAAAACTTTCTATGTTACTGAGCGCTTTCTGCTCTCACGTAATCAAGGCACATGTATCCGTGCATCGACAAGGAGTTAATAAATCCTTTCTTCCCATTGCTTGATGCGAAAAATAAAAAAGCTATCTAAGTTCAAACGCATCTCGTTTATTCCTGAACACAGCTCTTTTTCTTTTCGAGCATCACAGGGTTATTTTGAAATAGTAGTGTCCTATTCCTTAAACTACAAGTACAGATACAACAGTGTCTAAGTTTTGTGCTGTAAATTCGATTTAACACTGACAAAGCAAACAATGGTACCATTAATTGCCGCAATAACCTACAAAAAGCAACTCAACACTGCAAAAAATTCCTTTGCCGATCGGTCACAGAAACAGTAATCGCACTCTCAACGAAACGGCCTCATAGCGCTTTGTTTCACACACAAACGCAAAACTCTTTCCCAGACAAATGCAATAATGACGCGCTAATTAACATTTCAAAGGCTTTGAAGTTCTTTATTGCCCTCGCATAATTTTCTCCACAATTCCGGTAATGTGGGCGGCCTAGAGAGAGAGAGGCTGAAGATTCAGCCGAGAACTTCCGACGGTCGCCGCCGCTGGTAAGCTGTTTACAGACGCCGCGTCTGCCAGGCGCATCTGGAGACTTGAGGCCGGGGCGCGGGAGCGTGTTTGCTCACTTATGTTAAATACGAGCCATAACTTAATGTGGGATGGACGAGCGCCGTCTGCAACTGCGCGAGATTGAAGTATGAATGGCAAATGTATGTTGAAGAAAAGCCGGTGCATGACTCGCACATAGGCGGGCGTCATCTCTGAGACCTGGAGGGAGACTCGAGATGAATACGATGACATCAACAGCGACAGAAGGCAGGTACTTCAGCGAATATAACTGTGTGTCTTGAATCAGTTCTGAACTGTGGTATTTTCAAGTCAAACTAGAATGGGTTGAACTACGTTATGACTTTTTAACGTTACGATGAAGTCGCCTAGCTGTATTTAACGTTAACGCATTTCATTACAACGCAGCGGACATGACCAACGCGAGTTTTCACCCAAGTTATATCTGAAGATGTGCATGTGACTCCTTTCGTGCGTGTGAAAATTTTAATTTGATTCGTGTGTACTTCAGTTGATTTACATGCTGCCTCGGGGCATCAGAGCCCCGTTGCAGTGTTGTGCGAATAATTCCGACAGATTGCAGCGAGTGAAAATCTGTAGATGGGACAGGAAACAGTTACTTAATTTTACTCATATTTTGCACTTAACTTCATGCCGCGTTTTACAATCCACGAGGAGCTGGGGGTGTTTTCAAAGTTCATCTCTGTATTAGAGTGCACAGCAGTTGGACTTCTGTTCACCTATGGATATTGAGAGAGTGGAGTTTTCATCCGAAAATTTTGCATTCCACTTTTCATTTTACTGAGACTTATGAAGTTCACACTTCTCTCTTTATGGAACTTAGAACAGTACTAAGCAGTAAAAAAAGTTAAGATAAGTGGTTCGAAAATGAAGTGCTGATATTCTTTCTCTATCGTCAGACATTGATCTTGTAGCATTTTCCACAACTGTACTTTGAATGTCAGGTTTAGGAACCCCAGCCCCCAAACTACGATTAGATACAAATCACATCTGATGAATTATTCTAGTGCAAGATCGCTTCATTTTCGGCTTTTGAGTCACACACGATTTATGTTGCAAATGGTGAGCGGAGTCCTTATAAAGAAGCCTCATTTAATTTGCCAAAATTTGTGCCTCGTAGATCAAAACTCCATTCAAACAGATCACAAAGAGATTAAGCATCGGACGTACTAATTACACACACTCCATACAAAGTTGTCCAATAAAGTTCCTACCATAAAGGCTTAGCGCTAACTGCCTTCCTCGCGGTGTCGGGCTGCTCATGCAAGGCGTTCCAAGTCTGCTAGAAGTTTTCATTTGAAGCCCTCAGCAAAACTGCAACAGCGGAGTGAGCAGTGCACGTCGTCAATCTCTAAGAAAAATACAGAATATTGCGTAAAAAGTCCCTAAAGAAACTACAGTGCAACACGATCTTGAGGTTACTCATGATATAAGCTCTGATTAATCAGCAGAAAAATCAACTATGGTTTTATCCAAATAAAAAAATTAATGCATGAATAAAAGTTGCACATACCGTCCATCTCTAGAGGCGTCATGTGTAAATAAATTCGCAAAATTTCTTCTTCGATGCTTCTTTAGATTGGTTGAAACACGAACACGAAACATATTGAAATGCGGAGATCCTGTGCGGGACTCTGATAAAAATCTGGCATTCACGTAAATTTTCAGCCTGTGTAAAACACATTTTCCCGTTACATATACTAAAAAAAGCTAGCGTTAATTCTCTTTTCTGAATATGTGTATCAGATAATTCCTGACCTTCAAACTCATGAAAAAGTCCCTCAAGGTATTCAACGTCAAGTGTTGACATCTAGGGTTTTTTGTTTTAGTCGTTCTCGAGAGTTTGAGGCCGAAATTGTTTACATGCATGCGAGGGCCTGCATAGAATTAATATAAACATCTGCGCCACCGTCGCGATGTGCATAAGTTATCGCGAATGCAAAACAATTCCAGAGGACGATTCTCGAGAGTTCATGAACTAAATTGGTAATCGTATAAGTATTTAATGTGATGGGGCAAGTTTATGTTTCATGATGCATTTCGTAAATTTACGCCAATAATAAGCGACTGATGTCCAAATAAACTGCACTAGTATAGAAATTGCAAACGAATCCCTTTTTTTTGCAGCAGGAAAGATGAATTCAAGCGAAATTTATTGCAATATGCGAAAAGAAAATGAGCAGCACACATTAGCGAAAATGTCTACGAGCGATCCCTGTTTAATCTTCTTTATTTTTTTCCCTGAAAGGGGAACATGAAAATCTATCTGAGAGCATGGAAAATTTAAGCAAAATAGATAATCTGAATAAAAAGTGGAA
Source organism: Platorchestia sp. MABIK (assembly GCA_014220935.1). NCBI lineage: Eukaryota > Metazoa > Arthropoda > Malacostraca > Amphipoda > Talitridae > Platorchestia > Platorchestia sp. MABIK. The sequence continues at coordinate 4,627 of JACJUY010005043.1, forward strand.
ATAGTATTCCTGCTGGTCATTTTCTCTTTTTTCCATGCTAAACTATCTGGAAGTTTTCCAGTGGGAATCTCAGTTAGTGAATATGGTAGAGGGATGGCAAAAATGTTCCTATATTGATTTCCACACTATTTACGAGCAGAATGAAATTTATTATCCCTTTAATATTCCAAATCTGAATGCGTTTCATTTCAGAATTTTTTGTATTCCTATTTTGATCGAATTCTATCAGAGGAAATTGCAGCAGAGCATCAGGGTTGGGATTTGCTTTCGTTTTCGTTCCCGTATTGAGAGCCGTATTTTTTAGATTAACTTAGTGTCTATTTGGCGTTGGAGCCACATGTAAATGTGCGTTTTAAAGAGATGAAAATTTGCAATTCAAGTGAGGCCTGCTTTGAGAACTGCATCAGATATAGCTGTCATTTTTATCAGGGAGACTTAAATGCAAATACCATTCTGAGTTTCTTTTTCTCAGGTTCGTTGCTCAGTCCAGTTTAGCATGATGTTCATATGCAAAAAAAATTAAGACTGGCTTTCTTTTTGAGATTTCACCTTGGATGATCTTTCGAAAGACGTTCGCAGGCTGCCCACTCCCATGAAATAATATTTGTATGGTCGTTGCTAAAAATCTGCTAAAAACTATTCTAACAGCACAGTAAAACGATCAATCTACTACATTCCTAAAATTTAGGCTGCAAGTAATTTTTAAATAAAGCCAATTCTGATCGCTTGGAGAGTTTTAGTCGTTGCGTATGTGGGTCACATGAAGAGGCCACAGAATGGCAGAAGCGATGGCGCTGCAAAGGCTAATGACAGACTCCAGAGGCCGTGAAATGTAGTGTTGAGGCCTCGGATTGCACCAAGCGGCACAGAAAAGCTTTCAATTTCAGCAGTTTTCCGGTGTGATGGATTGGGCACCATTGCACTGCTCTCACTCTCGATTGTCTGGTCAGTCGAATGTGCGTATAATTTAATACTCGGCAAGCATCCACACACTGATAAGAGGAGCAAATTGCATCGCTGCAGGACCCAAATAACAGGGCACACGCGGTCGCAACTGAGCAAGACGGAGCAGCTTCCCTGCAGAGGTTGCCGCCTGAGCGCGCCTTTATCCAACCGATCAAGAAGAATTATCGACTTCGAATGAGACGAGAGGAGAACATCCAAACCTCTCTCCGTCTTGAGGCCCATGGAATACCGAGCCTAATCAGATTTTAATTGAAAAACCTCATCATTGTGTTATGAAGTGCTCTCGCTCGCCAGCTCAAAGACTTGTGGCAACCAAATCTTCATCGGCGAAATTGAAATCTTTGACCTCGTGTTAATTAGCCTCTCTTGTCAGAAGCCGCAGGATTAAGAATATCGTCTTCATCTCTGACCTAAGTTCTTTGTATGAACCGAGCAGTGCTTGAGGAATAGTACCGGTTTCCATGCATGTAGTTTTTTTCTTTGAGTTGAAAGCAGAACCTCTATCGTCCATTCAGCTTTGACGATAAAACTTTATTTCAAATGGCAACTCCCAATATATATTATTTTCTTTGAAATTCATGTTTATTTCCACCAGGAATACGAGCAAAACTGCATCAGCTCTAATTCAAAGCTTGCGCTGATTCTCGGTGAAAAGAACCCGCACATTTTTCGCAAAATCGTCTCAGCAAATGTGGTCCCTGGAAAGTATGGACTGTTTTCGCCAGCTATTTGCTGTGATGATCCAGGTGCGAGGCGCGGAAAATCTGTCGTTTGGAAGGCGTCGGAGAAAATCACGAGACTCCTTCGTTTTCCAAGGAAACGGAGGGCCGCAAAACCTGCGAAGAGCACGGCCGTCTGTTCAAAAGCTCGTCACTTTAAACTACGGCGGACTCTGCCGACGTAATCTCACAAACCGCAGCGTTTGTTGCGTTAAACGAGCGTTCTTGATACTAATCGCATTTCAGTCTGGTCGAGTCAGCGTGTAGCTCTTTTTTACGCGCATGTAAAACGATCAAATTATTCATTTGGAGTGAAAGTCGAGACCCGGTCTCAGCAATGCAGATATGGTCCCTGTTTGCATATATGCATTCATAAGTGGTTGCGACTTCAGAGAGTATTTCCCTTACGTTCTTTCTTTGCTCGTCTACCCTTTTACCCTTTTGTTGTTTTGAAAATCATTCGAATGTAAGCGTATTCTCTTATCAGGGCCAATTATGCTCAGGATGAATTTATCGGCGTTGAATGTCTAGTGTTTACGAAAACTCGTACCGTTTTTACGAATTCACTTTTACGTCCGCAGGAAATATTGCTCTAAGAAGATAGTTTTGCGTAGACAAACTATAAACATTATTTAATGAAATTGATGCGAGCTATTTCCTTGAACTTTTAAGGAAAACTAAACGTTAATAGAAATCAGTTAAATCGGATGCAGTCGAGCGACTGAGTAGCAGCAGAAGCTTGAAAGAATAATTACGTGGGTTTGAATCGGTGAACAATTAGTCTGCTCTCAGAAGTCTTCAAATGAAGAATTCAGATTCAGAAATTCAGTTCCAGGAACGGCTTGAACGTGAATCCCTGGATTTTTCCTTTAAGATAACCGTTGGATTTTATTAACAAAAGTTCGAAACATCGGTTTGATGCATTGAGTACGGCAATTCTTACCTCAGTTGTCCAAATTTGTAATTAGACATTTAAGTGAATTTACATTTCTTGTTTGTTCTTTTTGAGATTGAATGTATTTTATGTATAGTGTATACTGACTACCAAAAATTTTATCCACCTAGTTTTACGTTTGAACTTCGTTAGTGACTAGGAAGCGCGCTGAAACTTATCATGCACTCAGTTTCTTTTTTCAACACTTTCTTCATGATAGGTCTCCTAGTGATTGGAATAAGACGAATCATAATTCTTAAGAACCTCGGTGTAGTTGGGAATATCAGCAATATTTTGAAATTCGTAATTGCAAATGTCAAGTGACTAGGATGACCATTGACACTCAGGAAAAAGTACTACCTTACCATACATACATAACCGGGCTTTGAGTTTCCGTCGAAGAATTTTGTGTCGCAAAGGCAAAATTTGAAAACGAGAGTTGATATCCGGATCCAGCGAAAACAGCTCTCGATCCAGATACAAAATCTCCTGCTCTCCTTCAAAACGTCGTTTTGAAAACAACCCAACATCGGCGGTAGAAGGATCAAAAAGTGCGTGCCGGACGTGTAGTAAAAAAAGTCCCAGCTTACATGCAGAGGTCATTATTAAGGAAAGGTTTGACTTCTATAGAAATATGCGGACTCAACATCAGGGCAGTGGCTTAAGGTGATGTTCGTCTCTGAGATCTATCTAGATACTGCACGTGATATAGGGTAAATACAATGCTCAAAACCCAGCACTGTGATTGTGCGGGATGCTTTCAGATGCAACAAAGGGAGATGGGGATCTTGTTTCTCTTTTGATGAAAGTAAAAGTGAAAGGACTAAGATAGACTTTATTTCAGTTTGATTACTCAAAAGTTTTTTTTCCGAATGTTTTGGCGACTACTGTAATGTTGCAAAGAATTTCGCAGACTAAATTTTAAATATTGCGCTTTAAATTATTGTGTGACAAGAAATTGAGATAGATGAATCTTATCATTTTAAGAGGGAGTTTTCATTGATGTATATTAAAAAACTTGACGTTCGTGCGTTAGTTATATGCTAATACATAGTTCTTTTTTTGCTTAATTACACGCGGGGGCGACTATTGTCGTACTTCTCTATTTAAAATGATGTGTTTGAGGCTACATGAGTTTCAATTAATATAGTAAATATGTAATTTATGTTGAAAATCAGATTGAATTGAGCTCATTAAAGTAAAAGCGAGAAAAAAAATAAATTCAGTATGCGTATTAATATTTTACTCTATCTTTTGACATTGAGGGTAAGTTTCTTTCTTAATCATATCGCAGATATTTCTTGTGCAGTCATGAAAATTTGTCTTATGATCCTGCGCGAAAAGTTCTCATTCTAACATAGCGAGGCAGGTTCTACTGAGCCTTTTTAAGGACGAAGCCCACGTGAAATTATTGGAAAGTCTGTTGAAATCGATGTGCAACAAAAATCAGAGAGCGCATGCTCTCACCTCACCTACTGATACTTTAAATGAAATTTTTCTAGACAGGTTTATTCTGATACTGCATGCCAGTTAATGCACAGTCTGTCGCAATCGATTTGTAGCAAAAAAAATAAAAGAGCTTATGCTCTTACCTTTCCTACTAATACTATTAATGAAATTGTTCTAGACAGGTTTATTTTGACACTGCGTGCTACTGGTTTGAGAGACACACACCTGAGAATGATGTTTTGCCTCGCACAAATTTGTTTTCCAGTCGCAATACATCTCTTTTTGCGGGCGACAGAGGTGAGCGGTATTTGCAGTGGGGAATTTCTTTTCTTACCCTAACATCTGGGGAGACGCTATCAAAAAAGGCTCATCGCTGCCTGCCTGAACTTCCTGAGATTAGCGAACACCTTGAAAAAAAATCCATCGTACGAACATTTACAGATCTGTTCTTCAGAAATGAGTTTGTAAAAATTCTATCCCTCCAAATGAGATGCTTGTTGATCTTGTCTACTCTCGACATCTTACTTGCAGAAGAACGGGACTATTTATAGATTTTGTTTTTAACAAGCTCTTACATTTTTATATTTTTATTATACTTAAAACATTTGAGTACACAATAGTCCTTATTCATGACGTCGAGCAGAGCCAGTGCTGTAAATTCCTAACCAAATTGAGTTTTTTGAAACTTTTCTTTTTAAAATAATTAAAAATGAGGTTTTGAACATTATTTTGTGAAAGAAAGGGAGAAATAACAAATTAAAGCAATCGGTAACTTACTCATGCAACACAAAGAAGTAGATAATCGACTTTAAGCATTTTTTAGGACGCTTTGAGAGAGTGAACTTTTCGTTTTTCGGTTACAGCGTAGGAGAAGGCTCGCTAAATAGGAACGAAGAGCCTCGAATGAACTTATCTTATCCCGCCTTGCTTTGACAAGAAGATCACACAGGAGCAAGACTATATTTACGAATCATACAAAGTCGGATGAAAATTGCTCGTTTGGTGTTCTTCTAATCGAATGACCGTTTGTGTGCGAAAATATCCTTAGATAAATGTATTTCAAGCACACAAATGATAGAGTTCATAAAATTGCTTCACTCAAATTTTCGGTGGGAAAATTGACAAAAACAATGAGAGTACAGAGCGCAGGTTGTGGCGAATGGGGGAGTGAGGAGTGCTGCTCGCCATTATTTGAAAGAACTCGTTTATACTTTTCTTTATTTATTATGCTTTATTAGGCTTTATTAGATACTAAAAGATCTAATATGTATGTGCGGTAAAATAGATGTTGAAGTGGGGATTGATGAGGAGATACAAGTAAACAAAAATCGTGCTGTGGCTTTTAAAGCTAGATTATCAATCAAAAAAAGGTAGTGATTACAAATTTAAATCTTCAACAGATTGATTGTCAGAAAACGAACAAATTTTCACTTTTTAAATGCTATGACAAATTAACAAACGACACTTGAGTAATGCAAGCCCAACAATTCGCTTCCAAAGATTCGCACGAAGCTAATTTCGGCAATCGGTTCAAAAATGAGTGATTGCGAGTTATTACATTTCAAACTCGTAAGTTAATAAAAAATCTCCTAATTTCACACGTCTTTGTTAGTCAAACCCCGGATACTTTTCAAGTGACCGACGCCTGATCTGCTAATGAATATCATTGAAATATTTTTCGGGCTGCGTTCATTGGCTTTAAGTTCAATTTACATTGCCATGATGGTAACTTTGGCGCAAATATCAAGAGCTCAGGCTAGTTATCAGGGTTAAATTTCAGTGCTAAGTGAGCAAAGAATTACGAAATCTCATAAACCTTATTCATATCGAAGTGTAATTTACAAAACAGATCACATGGAAACGTTAGACGTGACTGGTTGAGTTGATTTAAAGTTTTATGAAAAGAATACCAATTGTGCAATCGTTTCATACCAGCTTAAAATTCAAATAAGCATAAAATAGTAATTTTGTTAATAGCACTTGCGCAAAATTCAAGCAAACGTATGAAGGGATTTTTCACAGATTGGTCTCGCAAGATCTCACATATTGTGCGTTGATCATAACAAAGAAGGGAATTGATCTACGAATTCAAACAGGTTTCTAAGCGAATAAAGTTCTTGTGCGAACCCTGATTTACTTGGTAATATGATGATTATTTAAACGAATGGTTATTTAAACGAAGGCTCTAAATGAGCGCAAGGCAGGAACCCTACGCTCGTTGCACCATGCTGGAAT
>JACJUY010005043.1:16678-72002 GCA_014220935.1 Platorchestia sp. MABIK
ATAGGCAGGTTCATTTTCTGCACAAAACAATCGCTTTCCCTGACGATTCAAGCAGAGTAGCCCCAAGAACGGCGTATCGTATTATCAAACCCGCTGTATTCTCGCAGCTGGCAGTAAACTGAAGCTCGGCTCATCCGCAGTTTAGGAGCCTCCTCGTGACAACACGGAGCGTTTACCTCGGAAAGCTGTTTTAAAGCGCAGCATTTTCACGGAAAAATAGTGCTTTTCTTCATCGCTGTACTTTATGACGTTCTTCCAAGAGCGGCAATTTTCAGCGGTCCGTGAATGACGTCTTTCAGTTTCGTCGAAAACTTTCGTTTTAAGGACATTGTTGTTTTGAACTCAGTGTGAACTTTAGACAAGGATTATTTTTCCCTCAAGTTTGTATTGAAGTCCTTAGATTTAACCCTAAAATAGTGTAGAGGTTGCTGAGAGAGGGCTGTTGTTGCTGCATCGAATTAATCGGAGGAAAATGGTGGTTTTGTTCAAAGCTTGTATAACGTCTAATTTTAGGTGTTTCAAAAACCGTCATGCATTACTCCAAAATTATTCATTATCACTTATAATGCTCATTCTTCCCCTAGATAAAGCCTTAGTATTTTCTCACGACCCCAGCAGATACTAAATTTCAATTTTTCATTGGGGTAGGTAGCCAACAAAATTTTAACTTTATATTGACTGTATCATCCAAGTTTAAGCTTCCTCATTGCGTTTAAATGCTCATTACACTTCACCGTTAAATTGTTTTGATCATTTTTACGTGAATACGTCGTTGTGTAGCAATTTCTTCAAGACTTTTCGCACACAGCACTTCATGGACGCGTTTTTTTGCCTCATTAGGAAGACATTAGTCACGGACCTCGACATTTACTCCCGACACTTACTAAATCAAATGAGCTTTTTATACGGAATTTGCTGGCGATCGTCTAAAACAGGAGCATTATTTTATATTCCGTAGAGAATCAGAGCACTTTTTAGTAAAACTATTTAGGTACACGAACAATTGGGTTCTCAAAAGCTCATTCGAAACATTCGGTTGTATATAATACAAAGGAGTTTTGTAGACAAAAGAAGTCTTATTTTGAAAAAAGTTTTTATTTTATTTGATAATTATTAGAATGTATTTGATTTAAGCACAAAAGCACAAAAAGAGTTTAAGCACATTTTAAGTGATTTAAGCACAAATAGAGTTTAATTACCAATTCCGGAAAAAGTGTTTCAAATCTTAAAAGTACTTAACATTGTAATCTTTTCAACCCAGTGCAATTGGATGAATGCAAGTGGAAACATGTGAAATTGTTCTCAAATTACTTTTTAGAGTTCATAATATCTGCAGAAAACGCCCCACAATTACGGACAGATTACCCAAAATGTGTTTTTTTAAAGTGAATGTGTTTTTTAATTCTAAAATGTGTTTTCATTATTTTTTAAAACAGCTTTTGAATATGAGCTTTCTTTGCTCATTTTACCTGAATCTTCGCAAACTGATTTACGGATGTTGACCTCACTGTTCTCGAAATCAAGGAGATTTTTTAACACTGTTTTGAAAAAGTAGGACTCATTATCCATTACAGAAATTACCAGAGAAATTGATGGTCAAATGAGAGTGAATACAGACGCAATACATCCGTATCGAAAGGTAATTTGGTGAGAGAATCAGTCGGGTAACAATGATGAATATGCTCCGATGTCAAAGACAAAGGTTCATGAATCCATTAAATACTAGGTAAAAAAGTTTGTGCTCCGTCCAACTTCACTGCATTTCGATAACTGTGTTACGGTTTGTTATGTCGAAATGCGAAATGGCAACTATGGGAAAACTCTCTAAAATATACTTAAATGAAAAAAATATACTAAAATTTATAATTGTATGGCGATAAATATGTCATGTAGGGGATTATGTGAGCTAAGATTAAAAATTTCAAAGAAATACCTGCAAAGCATCATGTAGAGGAGTGGGAAGCTGTATCATAAACATGTTTACCGTCGCCTTCATTTGCTCCTCTATACGTGTAACTGTGACTACATATTGCAATGGTTTGCCTAACCTGATCTCAACTTAAAAACTTCAGTCCCAACCAAATTCGTTCTCGCGGCAAAATAGAGTTGCAGCATTCCCGAAAATGCCATACATGCTCCTGTTTCTTTACTGTTCTATTATTCAACTATCTTATTAAATTCCCGGCGATCTTCTGAAATGAATCAGGTGCACATAGAGACATTGTTTGCCCTGGCAAGAACCTCCACTCCCGTTACCCAATATTTACTCAGGAGCATTTCCAAATGCAGTAACCGCAGGCTTTCTGAAGCAAATGATCGTCATTTCTCGAGCGTCACTTCCATTGCGCAGGAAAAATCGCAAAGACCAACAGAGCTTCATAAATAAGAGGAAGCCAAAACTTGCGGTGAATTGGTCCGATTGCGAGGGGAACAACGCAATGAGGACTCGCAGGACGCAATAGAGAAGCAATCTGCAGGCCTTGTCTGTGACGTGGGCCGTTCTGCGGCGCAATGTACAGCGACTGCAACCGAGGGTGACAGAATGAGCCGCAGAAATCAAGCGACTAGAGCTCCGAAGTTTCGAATGTGCGTATTTGTCTGAAATAAAATGCAGCCGGATTTCCTTGAACATTGATAGCGGATTGGCTTTGTTGTTCTGGCAAATAATTTAGAGAAGATTCCCTGAAATAGCGGCAGTCATCCGAACGAAACGTCGACCGGTGATGTGCGTATTTGGGCAAATAAATTTCTTACAACATTGGAGGAAAATTTGCTAGGCTGAACAGCTACGTGTTTTTCAACCATTTGTGCAGATGAGCGTCCAGAGTCGGAGTATCTTTTATAGCATTAGGAAGTCAGTTAATGGAAAAGTTTTTGCTGGCTTCAAACGGATGATGCGCGAGGAAATAGCTTGAGAATTATAAGAAAACTAGTGCACACGGCCTGTCTTAAATTACGGGATTCGATATTTTCCTTATATAAATCATTCAGAAGTGATGACAAACTAATTAATCAATCCTAATTTCATCAACAGGATATCACTGGTATTTCATTAAAGCCTTCACATCCGCAATTGTTAGCTCAGATATGCGCATTCTGAATTGTTGTTAGAGAATGTTTACTTCTTTTAGACCTTGCTAATCAGAGTGTTTGGACTTAATAACTAACTTGATTTAATTTTGGTTAAACATTAGAATTTGATTCATTGGTACCGGCGTTTATGCAGGTAGCAGAAATTTAAATATGATGCGGTACAGAAACTTACTAGTCTTTTAAGCTAATTCAAATTTAGAATCAATAAATGTAAATTCAAGTTTATATACATAAATGTACGAAATCAGCGCTAAATAATTTTGATAAACATATTTTGCGACAAAAATATGTTTGCTTCTTGAAATTCTTCATTGCCTACAGTGAATTTTATGCTTTCAACTCCAAGGGAGCTTAGAAATTGAGGATATGAATATATTAACACAGTTTTGAAAGCTGTGGAGGCAATTACATAAAAAGATGGCTTTAGCTTCAAAATTTATACTGAGCAGAAGCAAATTATTTCTGGAAATTTAAGAAATTTTGTTGATAGGATAGAAATATTTACACATGAACGCACGTAGTTTAAACTTAGCCACTCTTTATCTAAGGAATCCTTAACTGATTACTAATTTAAAGAACACATTGACATGAGACTAATGCCATATGACTTATCAAAACATGGAGCTGGAACACCACTCTTTGCAAAATTTGGGAAAATTTTTTTTTTTTGTCACAACATTTCGAATATCAACACGTCATGTCAATTTTGTACTTACAGCCCAAACAAAAAATCATAGTAAAGATGTAGCAATAATAGGTTAAATAAGATATTTTAGAGCTTGTGTCCGTTCACATGCACCTAAAAACTGTAAGCTCTTCACTACAACTGTTCTCCACCCAGCTGAATTAACGGATTCCAAGTCCACACCGGCGCATAGATGCACCATCACAGGAGATTCAAATAATCTCAGTCCGAATTGAGAATTATATTTAGGACTGCACCTCTGATGAACTTCGCTTTCAAAGACGCATCTCTAATTGAAATCAGAGCTCCACTTCGCGCACAATAAATAATGTGGCCGGGCCCACGTATGATGCATCTGGCTTTTTTGGCCGTCATACTGAGGCGTCTGTTACCTCGCATCATGGATGACACTTCAGCTTGAACACGGCAATATATTTACATAAATGGAGCTCAGGAACACGATGCCAGAGTTCCCTATCGTTGAACGTATGCATAGGACAATAAAAAACAGGTCTGTGAAGTCAAAGCGCCGCTGCACTAGAAACGACCTCTTTGTGAGAAAAAATCGCCTTTGGTGATGTCAAAAATCGATAGCAGTAGAATGATAAATACAAATATGCTTTTAGAAGGGAATTTTTGAACTAGAGAGTAACTGCAGTTTGCAGGTGTTGGCATGGATGGAGAGTAAACAAAAACGTTGCCATCGAGGATCATTCCCGATTAAGTTGTTAAACTGGGAAATAGCTGGTAGCGAGCGGATGACTGCAGTTACTTCTGTTTCAGGCGATATTCAGAACTTCTTCCAGAGCGATTAGATCTGTCTACGCTAAAATAAAAAAGAAGAAAACCCGTGTTTGGGGCTGAAATATTCTTGCATCATTGATTGCGGCAGGTAAAACTGAAGTTTAATTTTCAACTCAAATTCAAAGTCAATTGTCGCAAGCAATTTTGAAAATAGCAAACATTATCTGGATCGTGTCTTCATTTAATTTTGATTTAGTATTTATGAAAATTGAGTTGATAACGACTTGTTGGTCAGCGTCATCATGAAAATCACCTCCGTGGCCACCGGTGGTGCACGACGAAATCAAAGTGTTATGGCAATTCTAAAACAAATGCTACCATGCTTTATTGAACTCAGTTTTCCAAAGCACTTTATTTTAATTTTGTTTTGCAGAGCCTGAGGCAGTTAATTTAGACAAGTTTCGTCAACATATGTAGCATGTTACACAATTATTTACGATTGAGAAAACATTCAGTAAAAATGCTTATGTGAATAATCTCAAACTCATTCAATATGTACTACCTTTTCATTCCAAGTTTTATCGCTGAGTAGTTTGATACTTGTCCGCAATTTGTCATTTATTTCCCAAAGTTTTTATACGTAGTCCACTGTACAAATATTTGTTGGATTAAGTTAAGTGTATTAGATTAGGTTCAAATAAGGGGTCTTCTTCGACATTAATATGAATACTCAACAGTAGTAACAACTACCATAACTCACCTGGTCATTTATTTCATAGGTATTAATGTACAGTTAATTGTTCAGATTGAAGTGAAGGAAAGCCATTTATCGAACGTAACGTAACCTAACCAACTGCTTAAACAATAAACTATGTGTTAAAAATTAGGCAATTCAATTACAAAGTTCTGAGAACTAAATAAAAACAAAGCACTCAATATTGCTCCCATAGGTGAAGGCAATTTTCCTCTCACATCTGACATTCAATGATACAAAATTCCAAAGCAAGAAAAATACTTTGATTGCACGGATTTTCCAACGAAATTATACGGACTCGATCAAACTAGCTTATTTTTCCATGTTATTGAGAGGTTGGCAGCTGTTGCTTTGGGGCGAGATTTTATTTTGGTGAAGAAATACGTCTAACGGAATGTCAAAAGCGGGCACATTGATTTTTCACAGATGTAGAATTTATGTAAACTGAAAATCTAGAAAGACGTTAAACGACGCTCGTACCTTTTCATGTCGTAGATCTCCAATTAAATGAATTTTTCTTCTTACTTTAAAGCAACTTGTAATTCCGTTAGGTCACAAGTTATGCAAAATAAATACAGTTTGCTATCAGCGTTAAGTTTGTCTGCGCATTGAAACGTAAAAAATACAAGTATTTGTGCAGTTCCCATCATTTTTGAACGCTAATTCTTGTCTAAGGGTTGAAAATGTTTTATTGCGCCTCATTTCTGAAGTGAGTGCGAAAGTCATTCTTTTCATGGGAAACTTTCATATAATTCATTTCTAGTCATATCAAGATAGCGTTTCGACTTATTGATCGCTCGACTGAATTTCATTCTAAGTTATTGATGAAATCAATTGTTGCTTCCAAAAACAATACATTTCAGAGAATGCGAAGTAACTGCATGACTATCTTTCAATATATTCAAATGAAAGCAAAGATTCTCTACGTATTACAAGTACGTGCATGTGATTCATTTTTCAGCACGGAGTAAATTTTCCACCCAATTGGAAATAACGGAGTGCCTTCCACTCACTCCATATGCGCTGCTCAACCAATACGTGAAAAGATAAAGACCCGAAATACTGATTGTGGTTCATTTCGCTCATTAGAGGCCCAGTTACACGCAACCCATTGTTTCCAAATGCACAAAGGAGAGCGCCCGAAAAGAAGCAATGCGCTTGTGAAGTTTTCATTGTTTTATCATTCCGATCGTTTCGACAAATCGTAATTACCTAGGTTCAAAAATTGATTCTAACAATCCAGGTGTTGTGTGTGATGCTTCGTTCATCACTGAAAGAAAGAAAAGCTCAAAGCAAAACACTTTCCCATATGCTGCAGTATTTACGATTAGAAACACACTCTATTCAAAAATTAGACCGAGAATCCTATATCTGATTTTTTCTGGTGAATTTTTTTATTTATTTACTTTTTCATATTTGCAGATTTACATCTGATTATGGGTCAAGGCCCGAAATGTTCGTTTTAGTATTGACCATACACAATTTCAACAATGTGGACTTTTTGGTTTTTGCCTTAACTTTTTATTGAAGTTGCTTACATTGCAAAATTTACCTTCTTTCTTAGTGAGCATTTGGAAAAATTCCCCAAACATCAGTCACCCAAGCATTGTACTAACAAAACAGCAGTCAAACGAGCAAATGTAGTACGAATACATGACCCAACATTCACCTTTTTTTTAGCGCTTTCGTTACACCACAACCCATGACAAGGTTTAGTGTGCAGTTGCAAATAAAATTGCGTTTGGTTGCCGAAATTTGGTCGCAATTTTGTAGCGCATAACCGTTTATTTTTTAAGAGGAAAGATCAGCAAATGATTGAGCAAAACAAAATTTGCCTTCAACGATTTCCCCGACTTCTGCACTCAGATCACTATTGTAGAAAATTTGTTGTTTAAACATCGATTTTAATTATTTTGAGCCACATGTTAGTAAAGTGAAGGCAATGCAATACTTCTGTACTAATTCTAGTGATTCTGAGTTCAAAGACTTTGAACAGGCCCTTAGCATATTTTCGGGCCTCTGCACAGCAGACGTTGGCAAACTTGATGTCACGGGAACTGCAAAACTGTTGCTAACTTAACTTATAAATTGATGCATTTAATCTAGAAGAAAAATCAATACAAAGGGGGTGATACAAGTGTTCAATTGAAATGAGTTTATGTCATCAAAAGATTAATGGACTTGAGAAATTTCCAAAATATTACTGAAATTTATCGTATTTTGTTTAGCCTAAACACGAATTACGCGCTACGTAGATGATGGTGCATGCAGAGGAGGTCTGAGCTGAACGCTATGCTGATGCTATAGTCAACCCTAGCCAATTCTACTCGACTTCTCGGAATCTCTCTCGTCTCAATTCAAATAGTGACGCTGGAGACGCTAATTTATTTGATGGGTCAGTCGTTGTTGAATTTTGTTTCCCAGCCACCACCGCTGCCACTATATTTTGAGTCTGGTGAAAATAGCACTCGATTAAAAATATCGTAACGTCCTCTCTTCACACGACATTTTTGCTCGAGCTGCATCAGCTGTCCGAATTCAAGGCACAACTGTAAATCTACACGTGCACTTTTTTGCTGGAAAACGAGAAAAAAATGAAGATAAATCCCTTTCACTGTACCCTCTCGACGTAACAATACTTTCGCACAACTCTGCTCACATTCGATTTCGTTCCAATTTCTAGCTGGGCAATTGAACACTGTAAATGCCTTCTCTCTTTGTCATTTGTCATAAAAAATCAATTCAGCTCCAATATGCTGTTAGAGTGCTCGCTTTCAAGGCCCAACATTGTGCTAATTTTTCATACCCTGTCAGAGTAAAAGAAATTAATGATACCCATTAGAATTCATTGAATGATTTCTAAAATGCAAACCACATGGTGATCGAGAACACTTTATTTGAATTACGTATCAAAAAAATTTAATATAATTGTAGATCAGGTACGAACGGAACCGACCACCCTAATATATTGCTCGAAGATTTAACATTCAGTTTCAAAATTGAGAAGTCTCTTATCCAATACGCCATCAATGACGATGTGAGACGACCGTAATGTAGACCGTATGCCAACAAAGGCAATTTTGTGCTTTAAAAACCCTGGAATTTCAAATGATAGAGTCGGGTCTAAATTGTCGCTTTATGCAACGAGGACTAAAGCCCTTTCCAAATGGACCCAGTTAATCTAAAGAGAGGCTCGCATTCAAATGAAGTCATTTAGCGAAGTTATGAGCAGTTTTACCCGATGTACTCGCTTTTAGTCTTGCATGGCATTTGCCCGGTTAATTTAGCCGTTAAATAGAAACTTCATGCTTACATAAGTTCAAACGATTCCTTTTTTGTTTTGATGTTATCGTTCACATTTTGAGTTGCTCATAATTTTTATTCGCTTGCCCGAGAAGACTACAATCACTTTTCACTGTACGTATAAATTACGCACTCATACCAATTTAATCTTTCACTAGGGCAATAGAAGGAACAGTGCAGCTTCAGTAGGTGGCGAAGTACTGCAGTTTTGATGGTCATTGATACCACAAATGGTTGCTCTGGGCAATGATAAATTGTGCGATGCCCTTAACGCTCTTGGATCATGCTGAGCTAATCAGAAAGCAAGAAAAAATCGACGTGTGCTCTGTTCCATAGAATGCGTTGAGTTTAACTTCAAAGCCGAGTCTCTCTTTCACATTTAATTTTAATAGAGTCATTCGCGTAACTTCAGCCGCCAAAGTTCTGCTAAAGCTCATAAAATAAGGCCACCGATGCATTTCGCAGATAAACACAGAAAAGTTAGTTGCGACCCTTTTCTGCAGTATTAAACTGCTAACTGCAAAACTTGACACTTTTTGTCGAGTACTTCAGTAAGTCAGCTGCTGTGAGTAATGCGTTGCTATAATGTAAAACTCTTCATTCGAACGTAGTAGCTCAGTACGAGACAGAGCACCTTGTTCGATGAAGTGAACCTGCCATTTACTGAATGAAGATCCACAAATTCTTCATATATTTTTATGACACCTCTTGTTCAAGTTTACGAGCTCACCGGACCTGAAGAACCTTCCTTCAGGCGATATACGGTCTTGATAGCACACGACATTTGGGTGATAAACCGGCAAGCATACTACGTCAATTTTTTCTCCTGGATTAGAAAAATAGGTGTTTTTTAGGGAACAAGAAATTTGAATTATGCCGATGTACTGGCAGATTGAGAACTGGACTTGGAGTAGGAACGTAGAAGAAATGCACTGCAAATTGTAATTTGTACTAAGAAACAAGTGTGTCGAGTGGTGAAGAAAAATCATTCATGCAGCAGAACATTCCGGACGACTAAAACACGATTACCTCCTATTATTCACGAGCTGCTCTTTGTCTCACGTTAAAATATAGCAGCCATTAAATTGTCTGAAGTTAATACATTTTCTTTACTTTCACTTTAGGGAAATTCAGTCAGACCAAATGTTAACTCGCAGACCGAATGCTAACACGGAGAGTCCAGATGTTTTCCAGGAACGAAGCTCGCCACGAGAGCACTCGCACCAAATTGTTTGCTTTTGTCTACCGAAGCTGAGAAATATGGATCAACGTGAACAAAATGAATGAGCGTATCTAATTGCCATCGGCGGTGGCGGCTTGATTTTTACCATTGATTAAGACAGGCGCTATTAGAGTAATTGTTGACCGCGGGCCAGCTCTGGTCCGGCTCCGGCGCGCGTACATCATGGCTGTATTTGGCCGTGTCTCATTAAGCGCTAATTACGCCTCGTTAGGACGCAGAATGCATATACTGACCGTCAAACTCGCAGCTTCACCGACCGTACCTCTCCAACGCGTAGTGGCGCCCCGGGCAGCGTCGAGCCATGACTGTCGAGCCGAGACACTCATCATCTCAAAACACATGTTCTCAACGCTGTTCTTTTTGACAACGCGCTCATATCGTGAATTTACTTCCCTCTCTACCAACAACCCTCTCGTTATCTGTAATCTGCTTGATTTTTCGATAGAAATTAAGAGGCCATCGAATTTATTACTGTGTTGTTATTTTGTTTTTTTGTCCAATTCCTAAAACTTTAAAATGCAGACCCATGCTCGTGATTACTTTGTACATTTTCTATAGATATGCTTTTTGATACTAAATTTCACGGTACATGTACGGGCTACATTGGTTTCGATAGCTTCACATCTATCCAGAAAGTTCTGACGAAAATACCGTGAAGGTGAATTTTTGAACCAATTTTAACTAAATTGGGATGTAGATCGAGATTCAATTGAAGGAAATATCTAACAAATTACGATACACCTTATACCTCTCGAGTTCCAACTACTTAGTTAAACTTAAGGGTCTGATGAAGCTTACGGAAAATATCTTTGTGCCCAAATTGAAAATAATCAGATCCGATTTACGTTTACAGTTACATATGACCACAAACCAATTATAAACGAGTTTTAATATACCGGAAAATATGTAAATATGTTTTTAATAAGATGAAAAGGCTTATTAATCAATAAAATGAACTCTGCGTAGCAAGAAAGCGGGTGTCTTGAATATTCGTTCAGAAAAAAGTGCAACTGTAATTTCGGAATCTAGAATTTTATGTTGATTCATCTTAACGAAATTGATTAGCTCCCTGATATCTATGTTCATGTTTCCATTAGATCAAAGTTGTGTAATAAATTGTTTATTGTTTCGATTGAAACTTGTAAAGTGAGCTTTGTCTTCGATACCTCACAGAGTGTAAAAGAATGCGATCCAGTGTTTGTCTCCCTGCACACACAACTACGCACTGACTTGCTTATAGAATTACTTTGCAGAGTGTACTTTATAACTTAATTTAAATCTCAAGTACATCAAGTTTGGACAAATTCATAAAACAATCATCATAATCATTGGATTATTCTATCAAAAATCAAAAATTTCTTCGTTATTGTTGCCGCTCTATGATAGATTCGAAACAATGATGTAATTTATTCGGTCACCAATGCCAAGCCTGATTAAAAAATTCCCTTTTTATAAACCTCCTCTGTGTCTAAATTAGAGAGATGGAAATCCAATAGAGCAAGTTGAAAGACATGAAATTAGTGCTAAATTAATCGATCTACCCATCGAGAGCTAAAAATACAGCATTGCTACGTCTTTCCCGAGGGATCCCTCAGTTCTATGTTTTTACCTCCCATCACTCGATTTATCACAAAAATCTTCAGTTCATCGTCGAGTGCGCAGTCGAGTAAAGAAATGCCTGCGTTGGTCGAGTTTTGCCGTATGGTAATCAGTTCTGCACCGCGCCATTACGAATATCAACGAGGGAACGAGAGAAGTTTTTCATATTTTCACCCGATTCTAATGAGCGCTCTGCGTGATAGTTCAAATACACGAATAAATATAAATTGGACTTACGAGGAGTGTTGCTGGAAAGGTTTCGTTAGGGCCTCGAGATGTGATGAGAAACTGTGAGCATTTATTTCCAGAGCTGCCTCGGGGTCTGGAATGATTCATTCTCTACGACGGTAGCACAATTCTCTTGTAGCTCAATAGCTCTTGGTCTAACTGGTAGGTAATTTGAGCGCTGAGATGGACATATGATGAATGTAGCTGATATTGTCAGGTATGTGAAGGTGCTATCAGATTCCTAACGTACGGAATAAGTAGAAATTTTTGAGTTCGACAAAGTTTAATGACTTTTATGAAGTAATCAGTTGGATCTGATTAGTTTTGCAACAACTGAAAGTGAATACAGAACATTTGCCTCGCAGTAATTCATTTAAAAACAACATTAAAAATCTCATATCTGTACTCTGAGCGCAGACTCACTTTATTAAACAAAACTTTCCCTTTGCTCAACACGGAAATGATTAAAAATAGAGCTTTGATATTAGTGCGCAGTGTTGTACATGCTTTAAAATCTTCCCTTGTGAATGCGTAAACTTTTAACGTATAAGTACTTTAGAATTAAAACAACAATAAATATATGTTTGCATAATTTCTCACCCAACTTCTAAGTCACGAATGAACAAAAAATTTAGACGTTCTGAGCTTGAGAAAAAATCAATATTTTTTTGCTCCAGACTTCCTGTGAAAAATGAAATTTGAATTTTATTGCTCACAGGTGCACGTTGTTTTCGTTTCGTATTCAGTTAGCTATTCAGAAAGTTTTTAACTTACTTGCTTAAGGCTTTGATGTGTCAAAAGTTGCATCCTGTCATGAAAACTTGAACAGAGCTCCATCTCACTGGCCCTTTGAATGCTTGCTGTACGACATCAAACAGCGTGATTAAGTTGTGCTTTCACTTGAAGCTTTGAAATATTAATAAGCTATAAATTCATCTTATTTCATCATGGCTAAGATCGCTCTTTTATATTTTGTGGTCAAAATGATTAAAATTTTTTTTCCAGGTTACATCTCGCGTTTTTAGAGTGTGTTTCAATACGTCGATCAAAGCGAATTCATGCTACTGAAATCCTTTCATAATAATTGGTATCCCATGACTCAAATTCTCGAGGTAAGCTGCGAAAGTCCAGTCAAGTATTAGAGTTACTTCTGCGTTAATAGTCCAAATGTCTCTCACATTAATTTTATTTAGCCATATATCAGTCATGAATTCAATGGAACTCTTCAATCGAACAACTCAATCACAATCCCAATTCAATCGAACTCTTTGATCTCATCTCTAAATCGTTTCCTGAAATATCATTGCGCATTATTTTGGTAAATGAACGCACTTTGAACTTTTTTTTTTTAAATTTTGGAAAATGTGTTGTTGAAAAGTACGTAAGCTGCTGTTGTCTATATCAGAAGTTGTGCGCCGAGTGCATCACAAAATATGGTTTCAGTTTCCTGAGCGCGGTACGAACGGGTAGCTGAGTGCATTAGCCGGAGTTATCGAATTCTTTTTCCGTCTCACACTAGTGTAAGATAGCTCAACAATTCTTGTACCAGCAGCACCATTTAAAATATTAATTTCATGGACGTTCAAATGTAATTTTAAAATTTTTGTTATTACATAGATTGAAACTTTCATCAATTGACATTAACCATTAACCCGGAATTTTGATTTGATATTTTTGGTTTTTGATTTCATGCTGTCTTATGAACACATCTGTGTCCTTCGATTACTGTTCGGCGAATGTGATCAGCATCCAAAGATCCTAGGAATGCTAAACATCTTTGACAAATATCTTTGCACTTTTAATGGCTATTTCTTTTTTTCAAACTTATTGCGCTCCTCTACGAAACTTCATAGCTTTTACAGTATTCCCCTACAGTTAGATTCTTGTATTTAAATCTGAACTAAATTATCGAAATTGTACTTTTCATACTGGTGCTGAGGACGCTTAGCTACTAGGATTAAGTCAGGAGTTTGTCATCGATTCTCCGCTCAAAACCAGCCCAACAATTATCCTAAGTCGAAACTTTATTTCTACCGTTCACTTCATACGTGAAACTCATCACTAAGTCGAAACTTTACCTCCACCGTTCTTTGTTCTTACGGGAAACTCAACCCTAAGCCGAAACTTTATCTCCACCGTTCATTGTTCTTACGTGAAACTCATCCCTAAGTCGAAACTTTATCTCCACCGTTCATTGTTCTTACGTGAAACTCAACCGTAAACCGAAACTTTATCTCCACCGTGCATTGCTTTTAGGTGCAACTCAGGGAATCTGGAGAGTCAACTGCAGACAGTTTTGAAGCTCGTCCCTCGGTGCGGCAAAAGTTCAAGTCAGTCAGAAGCAAACAGCTCGAGTGGGAGGGCAGAGATGAGGGCCCATTCTGTGCGGCAGGCTCGAGGGCTCGTGCGAGTTACGTTATGACGCAGATGCTTTGTCTCCTAGCAGGCTCTGCCGACAAACAATGTTACAAACAAAATTATAGAGTGTTAAAATGCAAATACACACGAGCGTTCCCACCTTGACTCGGAGAGCAGTCGTCACACAATATGAAGATTGCGGTAAAGTGAAACAGGCATTTCATTGTTCTTCGCACACAGTATTAATTAGACAGAATGGAATAAAACGAAAGTAAAAAATGGGATTAGGTGGACTCGTGATGATTGTATGCGAATGGGAAAAGAAGAACGCTGGAAAAATATTAAATAATAGAGTTTGGGTGTCGTGGTTCAGAGTCCAAATGATCTTAAGCTCTTAAAATTCCACTCTTAAAATTCAAATTAGAGTCCAAGGTTCGGACCACGAAAGATTGTACGTCTTCCATTTGTACTATTTAAATACAGTTGAGGTGTACACTCTAATAATTGGATATTTGGCTTATAACATCGTAATCAGATTAAGCGATTTGACGCTTGTCTTGAAATTGTCTGACGCTCCATACATTGAATTTCATTCCCATGATGTGAGGTTCATGCTCAGGAAGATATATATTTCGGAAAAAACGAGCTTTTATGGTAGAGTATGCGTTCTGTTATTGATTACGTATTCTAAAACAATGAGACAAAGTAATCTCCGTAGATACAAAATTAGATTCATAACAGTAACTACTCCCTAAAAAAAATTGGACAACAGTAACTACTCCATTAATTTAAATTATTTATATTACATAACAATAACTACTCCATAAACATAAATTAGATACATAATAAAAGCTATCATTTGACTGACATCTTGCTTAGATGCGGAGTAACTTTTTCGGTCGAGGCTGATCGCCAGAAACGACAACTGCGGCGCAACTATTCGCAACCGCAAAATTACCCCTGTCCTATCCCACAAATGTAACTAGGGTCGTACGCAGCAACGAAAAACCTCCAACACGACCAACCCAAAATCGTAACCCAAAAGAAGTCATAAGCAACGTATGATAACCTTTTTTTTTGCAAGCAAGACCGTGTAGAAGAAATAATGAGCAGCCTGGAGTTATACTTTTATACCTAGCCTTCCAGTCCGCGTCTTCCCTGTGTTAGGGCAGTTACAAGTTCCTAGAGTAATTCATGCAAGTCTCTTCCTGCAAATTTACGCTGCTTTTTGACAAACACATTGCTTCTGCGTTTCAGTTGAGCTGATGTTTCTTTGGAAAAGAATAGAAGGTCATTATTTGTCGCTGAGAAGAGCAGCGTCAAAATCAGCTTTATTAGTAATGAACATAACACCCTGGTATTAACTTCACGCCAGAAAATGACAGAAATCTTTTGAATTGTGTACAGAAGAAAGAGTTTTCTTTCAGTCACAAGTAACAGCATTTATGAGAAGCATCAAATAAAGGCATGATAAGCAAACGGACAGTATTAATTTGAAGTTAGGTTATGAAATTTTCTTATTTGACAAAGACAAGGGTAAATCACTAAAACATTATTGTACGTTGAGGAGAGGGCGCTACATGTACCGCCGTTCAAGCACTGTACGCATTTTGGGCACTCCTGCTGGGACAACGTGTGCGTGCCTCAGCATTTTGCCATAAGTGATGCCCATCTGAACCTGTAGACTACTTGTATCATATCTACCGGAAGAAGCAATGCCAACGAAATAAAAAGTCTAACTGGAATAATGAACTCAATGGAACAGTATAAATACTTCTAGTCAAACATTTCGTAATTTAGTAGTCAGAAAATTTAATCAAGTTCTACAAAAAGACAGCAAAATACTTTTTCATGACGAAATTCTGAACGAGTTTACATCTGACAGTTCAAGTTCAAGTGCCGTGTGTCCTAGCTATGTGGCTAAGTAAATGCTAACATCTCTGTTCTAATTTGGAAGTTATTATACTGATGAAAATAGCTGCAAGCTAAAAGTCAAATTCTGTCACCGACAAAATGAAAATATTCGCCGGGGCTACAAACGAAACCGTCTCAAACCGGGTGTGGTTCGTTGAAATCTATTTTGACTTAACCTGTTGTGAACTGCACACCGTTGCGTTTGCTGTCTCACATAACTGTCGCAAATAAAGTATAAATTATTTCACTTTGATATCTTATGAGTATATTTTCAATTAATTCAAGTTAGAGCTCTCAATTCTCAACTATACGGTCGAAAAACTTCGGCGAGATAAAATAACTGGAAAATTATCTTGTCATGATGAACGTTATTCAAAAATTGACAGTGATTCAATTCGGTGCATGACCTAATCACAAAATGCAGCTTCTGATAGGAGCCAATTTACCGCACTCTTCTCTTTGAGCTGCGCTAAACAGTTACTCATCAGCACCTTGATTAATGCAGGACGGGCTGTCGGCATTTCTTAAGAAGGGAACTGACCTCACAGCCGAAGGAATGCAACAAGGCACCGTAATGAGGTGCTACTTGAGGTGAGGACGTCTCGACAAACTGGCCACAATTTCCAGTTATGTTTTTGAGCTCTGGGTCGTGATGGAGAAGGATTTTTTCAGTTTCAGCAAGGTTCTTGGCAGTTCTTTGTACAATCCACAATGCCTCCTCGGGTCGGAAATTCTTTCACTTTAATCTTGAAAAAGTGATCAAACTCTTGCAAGCCGCAAAACTTTTGGTTTCCCTTAACAACTTGGCTATTTAGTTTTTATAGAGGCTGAGAAGTTCGGGAAGTTTTCTGGGATTGTGCCTAGAAGAAAATGCTCTCGTATTAGGAGCTTTATGATGAATAATCGGCGATCAGATCGACAAGAAGTTGGCGAGCTCAACTTCCCGAAAGACTGAGATGAAGAGCTCGTGCCGCCTTAGCACAGCTTGGGTATCTCTTGCCAAACTTCTGAATAAATCTTCATGAGGAATGATCAATTCAAGAATCAGGCATCTACCCTACCGTTTTCTTCTCTCCCTAAAACGCAGGAAAAGATAAATGCGTCTCTGCAGGATCTGTGTCTGGCATCCACGTGAACCTCGAGCGACCATCCATTTTGGAAGAAAGTTAAGGTTGGTCAGTCAGCTTAGAATCTTCGACGATGCCCCTGAATTTCCTCCCATCCTCTCGTTTTTAATAAATAACCGTTACGCACGGAAAATATTCAGACTCGAAATGCGAATGCCTGAATTTTAACTTTTCAATGAATTGTACAGAGGTAATGAAACTTAAGATTCTTTGCATATACGACAACATCGCCAAATTATCCACACTTCTGCGCTGAGTTCTCCACTTGCACGTTCGAGTACGTCTCATAGTTTTGTAAAAGTCATGTTGAGTTTTACGGAGTAATCAGTCACTATTTACAAATAATGCACAGCAGAATTATTCAATTATAAAATTGATCACGGCAGTGTATAAGATACACGGTGTTTGAAAACTGATGGTGCAAACTTCGGCAGTGGACAATAAAAAAACGACTTACCCACAACTAAAGACAAATCCTAGCATCCTTCGTTCTCAAAAGATCGAATCGTAAGCGTATTAGAAAATTTTATACCCTCTGCTTTATCTTTTATCTGAAAATTTCAACAGCATTTGTTCATTTTAATGGCCGTCCGCCATCAGCAAACATTGTAAAATAGCTACGGCAATATGAATCGCTCACTAAACTTTGAAAAAGCAGAAATTTTCTTGGAAAGACCGCCAGCACTGCTGGGCTCATTGCAGATTACCTTCTAGTGTTTCATCGAGTCCAAAAATCGCCTCCGGACCTACAGTACATTGCATGACGGAACATGCAGACGTTCCGAATTCTCATTGTTATTTAAATTGCGCAAATAAAGCTCATGTTTCAAATGGGTTTTCACTACCCATGATTCTATGGGCTGCTGTCGGAATGGCTAGGTAGACCCTACACAACTTTGAAGTGCGATCTTTTGAAAACGATAATTGTTTGGTTTCTTTACCTATTTATGAAAAATGTCTTTCTTTTGGATTATTATATCATATCAGCTTTTATACACTCAGTTTCCGAATACCCTGTATACGTACACAAAACGTCACATCATACTCGAATTGAAAACACATCTGCAGGGTATTACGTACGAATGGAAAGCTCTTCTGCTGCAGCGTAAACATACATGTACGAATGGGAAATACTTCTGCTGCAGAGTATTATACACGGCATTTATAACTTAATTTCGTTTGTGTTTCTGATAAGGACATGAAAGAATTGCTCTGCTCATGAAGTATAATAAAAGTTATTAAATTTTTTTGGATGTTAAAGCACAAACTTGTGGGTGCATCACAATTTTTGCGTCCTAATGGTTATTCTCCAGTTTTGAAAGTTAGATAGATTTCATTGGCTTGATGGATTCGTGAGATATATTTTCTACAAAATTGCAGGGTTCTCACGCATTCAATATTGCCCCACGCATTTATAAAACAACTTACAGGTCTTCATTTGTGATTCTCTGCAAATCAGCCATGATGGACTCATTAAGCAAGCAAATCATTTGAGCAACTGCAGAGACCATGTGGCATATTGACCCTCGCCTCCAAATGTTCCTATTAGCACAGACTACGAGTTTACGACCTGAAATCAAACTTCGGCGCCAATGATGGCAGAGTTTGCAGTAATTGCCTGTGCTGACGCTGATGTTATGGTCAACCACGCGCCAATCAAACTGGCGCGTGAGGCCAAAAGATAATTACAGAGGCGTTATGCAGAGCTCAAATTTGCAGGAGCAGTGCAGAATTAGACACACGCCTAGCTTTGCTGCACATCTGTTTCAGATGCTTAATGTTATTCCTGAAGTAATTGTGTGACGCAAAATTCTTATGAATAAATAAATAGAGTTTTTGTGAATTAGTGGGAAAATATCAAATTATTGTGAATTTAGAAGCTCAGTTCAATGGATGAAAAAATTGCGTTGCCAAATTTTGATCACGAATTTCGAGTATTGCAGTACTTCAAATTATTAAAACATTGTAGTTTTCTTTAGCGAATGAAATTACTTGTCACGTCATAACGTTTAACAAAGGCACAATGTAAAATTGCACGCACGTACATTAATCATATAATGTGCATGTTCAAAAATTATAAAATATTGGGCAGAACTTATTAGACAAAGCCTCTTGCATGTGCGTAGCAAATTTAATTATTCCATCTTTTATTATAGTGCAAAATTTATTATACCTACCAAAAGTTACCATAGCTAAAATTTATCATAAGATGGGAGTTTAAATTACATCATATTTTCTGAATAGTTGAAGCAAATACGGTTTTGAAAACTCTTCTAAAGATTAGCATTCATTTGATAAGCGCCCGATACTGCTACCATTACTGCTCAGAAATTCCTCCCCAGTCTCTCTCCCACTCACGAGTAATAAGAAATGGTAAGAAATAATTGTAGTGAGATAGTAAAAAATTATAGTAGGAAATTAAATTAAAGCTGGAAAAGAAACTTCTAATTTTGCTGTATAAATCCAGAACTATCTGAGTAATTCAACGGTTTGCGTATTTTGCCGATTTTACTAGAATTAGCGCTTTAACGCAGGTGTTTTTCCGACAAGAGCTTGTATCATGTGGTTTTGCTTCATTGGGTATATTATCACATTTTTCTGAGGGTTTTGTCCCGGGATGACTTTGTCCAGATTGTCCATCTTAGTTTGTTAATTTAAGTGTTATTTATTTTATAAGAATATCCTCCATTTTTATGCTTCATGCAACATTCCATCCCTGTTCTTTTTCCTCAAACATCTCTGTTCTGTCCACGTATTTTCATTCGATTACGCGTTTACACCCAGAATTCCACCAATAGTTTTATTTTTACATACGATTTTTCATTGTAAGATTAAGTGCATGGTGGAATTACGCATTTACACCCGGTATTCTACCAAGAATTTTATTTTCAACTATTCTACACCATTGAGAGCATGGTGGAATCATGCCGAAAAACTTTTTATAGCAAGATTTTTATTATTTGCTGAGAGACTTATTCCCAGAAGTAGTTTAGCAGAATAAAAGCTGTTTCATTTACTGAGCTTTCTCATGGTTCCCTGGGCGGATTGCATAAATCTCTCAAATGCACTGAGGCTTCGAGGCTGCATTCAAATGAGCAGAGCTGTGTAACTTATTCCAGTCGCCAGATGTCGTGACAGTGTCGGTGATGCTAAGAAAAATCCTCCCAAGACAATTCTTTCGGTAATACGAACAGAAGTGCTGTTGTTCAAGATCCTTCACAAAGAAAACATCCAAACTACAAGACAACTTGGGGGAGTTGTTTGTTAATAAAGAGGATGATATGAGATAAAAGAAACAGGTTCATTTCAAGCTAGCTTACGGTTCGGCTTTTCTAAGGTCTCAAGTTCGATCAAAAGTCCTGAATACTATAGGATTTCAGTCTTTTGAAGTGAACAATGACGGTGTTCGTAGCTTTGGGCAAACTTTCTGTGAAAAAGTCGTGTAGGTGACTTGGAGCTTCGGGACTGAGCTGCCTCCAGTCCTTTGCCTCGACTGCCTCGGCGAGGAAGGCTCTGAAGACTAATGGATTTACTTAGCCTGGCGGCGATCTCTGCACTCCTGCCTGACGTGCTTTTCACACTTCATACAAGTGCGCACCTGCATAATTCTCTTTTCACAATTAGTTTTGCTGTATTTTCACTTGGACACTTTAACTTACTACGGCATTAATCCATCACTCAGAGCCCTGTAGTTATCATTGTCATTGTTAACCCTCTACCGCCTCGCGTTCCCCACATGGTACACTCAATAAAACTGCTCGTATATTTTATTTCTCGTCAAGTAGATGCTCTTGTGTATTTTTTGAAGTTCACTGCCGAGTTGCAGTTCGTCTCTAATGTGATGTTGGAGACAACCTGATGCAAGAGCCACGTCTAATAACGGTGGTTATAATACCGGCAATATGAGTAGAAAAATTAATCGGTAGAGTGTTAATGTAATTGTCGTTGTCATGCATTTATCCTGTAGTGAGAACCATGTTTTGAGGAGTGGGATTTTAATACTTGCTCAAAAGGTTAAGGGTCCAGAGATGTTCAAGATTTTTCAAAGAAAACGAATACCAGAATGAGTGTTTATAAAGTTTTGTTAGCGTTAAAAATTTGTGACGATTACCACAAGAAAATATCAAATGAATCATATTATAGTGCTCAGATATCTCAGTTAAAACTTAATTGGAATTTTGCTAGCAGTTTTCCAATTCACATTTAACTTGCTGCTAGAAATTTTATCGGTAATGTGAGCCACCGTTTTCCATTCTTAATTTCTGAACTCAGCACAAACCAAAAACCGAACTGATCCTTCGTTTGTTAATTTTTACTCGGATTCTGATCCAATCTAGAGTTGGGGTAAATCGCAAGCTGTGCCAAGGCTGCTGGTGATACAAAAAATTGAATTGATACGCATTTGTAACTTTAGGTATCGTATTGAAAAGTCATAGAATTTGGGTTATAGTCAAATAGTTTATAGTACCTAATTGTGACATAGTTTATCTTATATATGAAAAGTCATAATCATTAAATAATCATACAGTTCCTCTGCTCAGATGGAGAGAGCATAAGGCACTTCTCACTCGACAGCACAGGGCACACGAAGGCGGGCGCCGAGTAGCGAGTCTTGCATTGCTCGAAAACGCTGACGCTCGCACAGTGTTGTCCGTGAACTATGGAAGAAAGTGTAGAGGGAGCTGGGAAATAAGATTTTGCACCACGGCACTTTAAAACAAAAACTGAACAAGTACCCTGTTAATTTGCAAGAGTCAAGGACTTGGCAAGAGTGAATAATGGCAATGTGTGTCATTTTATGAGCTGACCTTTTAATGCTCCTAATCTCGTCAGGCAATGTCTCAATTCTAGTAGTTAGGATATTAGAGTATACTTCGTATTTTTTTTTGTGATGCCTAGTGTTCAATTTCTTTCTGAAGGTATTTAGCTGAACCTGAAAAAGACCTTGAATAAAGTATTTTAATGTTTGAAATGCATTATGAAATGCTTATGATTGTCTAAGTTTAATCGGTATGCTAAAAGTTAACACTTGATATCGTGTGGCATTCAAATTTTTTTTCCAGCAATATTGGGGAAATAATTTGAGAAGAGTACAGTTTTTCATGTACCCATTCAAATCTGTAGATAAATATGTACTGTTCGGTACAAAATACTAGACTGAAAAAACTTTTCCCCTCTCTAAACTTTTGATATGTGAGCTGAAGTATCGTCTTGGCCAATCCAGCACTGCCTGCTGGATCAACTAACCTCATTTAGTAACTTTAGCTACGACGGCGGTCGAGAGGATGATCTTATCTTGGCTTAGAATCTGCAAGGTTATCTCCGCAAACATTGAACGAGGGTTTTTTTATGGAGAGAGGCAGAATTAGCTTTCATATCGTAGACGTTGGATTGCGGTCATGTTGAAAAGGTTTTTGTAGACGACTTGGTTCTTGGTTTCTAAGAGCGTTAGCATGTACAAGTTTTTAAGTGTATTGCCATGTACAAGTGCCATAGCGTTTAAAAATATTTAAATTGTACGTGTTTCTAAGTTCGTTCCTATGTAAAAGTTTTAAGTATTGAGAAATGTCATAGCGCATTAGAACATACAAGATCTTAACGCATTGGCTTTCCACAGCACAGAGAGTTCTGCTTCTAGATATCGAGAAAAACGTCATGTTCGCAAAAAATGAGTGAAAAAGAATGCAGAATTACGCCTGAGTCACCACAGAGGCTGTGTGGAAGTAAATGTCTGAAGGTGCAGTCAACATCTGTTCTCGATTTCGAAGAAAAACAACTTTCTGTCTGCAAATTTATGCTTGGGCAAGAAAAACGGTGTCCTGAAGTTGCTGGACATCCAGCCCAGAAACGCAGCTGCTGCGGGCAGATAGCTTCTCTTGTGTACTCTTTAAAGTGGTTTTTAGACTGATGACCACCGCTGAGTTAAATTTGCTGTTTGATGTAGCACACGCAGGTTGAATACAAACTGCTACGGATTCGAAAATGGACTATTATGCGGTTTGTTCGGCATTGCACAGTTTGTGCATGTGAACGGTTCGTCAAGTTGTCAAAGTGGTGATCTGTTTTGCAAAATTTAGCACATCTCATCAACGTCTCAACGTGAGTCGATTTGACGCCATGTGGGAATAGGTTATAAAAACTCAGGCATTCAAAGTCAACGTGCAGAGGAGGCCCTTTTTCTTCCACGCACATTCTGTGTGAAATAAGGGCTAAGCTTATGTGGAAGAGAATGAAAATTCTCAAATTTTCTAAGTCTATGGAAAATTCTCATGCAATAACACGAAACGGAATTTACGATTTTGTGTACTGCTTATGACAAACATGAAGTTAAAAGGCAAAGAATTTCAGATACCGCACACCCTGGTGCTTAATTCTCGTAAGATTGTAGTTGATTGTATGGTACATCTGCGGTATTAACAGTTTTATCCTATAAATGTTTGGTAAAGCTAACTACAGCTTAGAATACGATAAGAGTACATAAAGTAATAATATAAGATTTTGTGGGGTAATTTTTTTTTAAATTTTTGATGTGCTTCTAGCATTGTTGTACCAGTAATTGTTAGCATTTTGAATCTGCAGCATTTGAGAAAATGATCTTCACGAACATTTTTGAGAGTCTGTGCTTCGCAGTTCAAAATTTTCGGGTATAATTTAGGTGATCCCAAATTCATTCGCTGTTTTGCTGGATCTTACGAACGCGTTTAATTGGTGCTATTACCCAAAGGCAATACTCGTCACTGAAAACAGAACTGAAAAATGAGAGCCATTTTCTATTCATCATTTTTCAACATAATGAAATTATTTTCTCTGACTCTTTTATTTTCAGGGCGCTGTGAGAGGCGGCAGCCCTCACCTGCACAGCTGGGCAGCTCACGCGCTGCAGGAGCGACCCTTCACACTTAAGGGAGGATGAAAAAATCTGCACTGTTCCACCTCGCTCAGCTTAAATACAATATCAAAAAACTAATGATATTAATATTCATATTAGTTATTTAATTAATTATTATTTATAAATTGCCTTTCAGTTTTCTTTCAAAGACATGCCCATAAAGTCATGAACTACATTTATAGCCTCTAAAAGAAAAACAGATTTGTGGTTATTAATGTGGCTGGATGCGAATCAATGGCCGGGTATTGATATTTAAGCTTTGACTTTTAAAAATCCTACCACAAAATGGGGTCGTTCGATACTTTAAATCGTGAGCAATAAAAAGAGATGATCACAATCCAAATGGAATATTTTTTCTTATAACATTAATTAACATTAAATATATTAATAAACTTTAATTATTAACATTAGAATTAATTATTATTGTTGCCATTAACATTAGCATTAATTAATTAACACTAATTATTTTTAACATTAATTATAATTTCATTTCAGATTAATAACTGCATTCGAACGCTCAAATCTGTTCTTTGTACGTATTTTGGAAACCCACCCACTGTCGTAGCCTTCTTTTCTTTTCCAATCAATTATACAGTTATTTCTACTTCATCAGTCGTTTCAAGGTTGACCTTCAAATTTACGGTTTATTTCAGCAGGATATATTAAACACAAATCTTAGTACGGCCATACATTTACTGTTTTAACGAAGGGTGAACACACATATGACAAGAGATTGATGAAACTAGCAAATATCGAGGATGATAAAATAATGGACAATCCCAAAGAACTTAACTTGGAGTACGCAGCGATGGTGACGAATTAAAGGTCTAGTAATTACGTTAAATCGGATATGTCGATATGAAGTTACACAGAGATTACGTAGACTCTCTCTCAGAGTGCCGGCTGAGTTTTAATTAACAAGTCGAAAGGTGGCACTAACAGACCTTTACAAGAGGAATTCTCGTACTATAATGAAATCTTACCTAACAGTCAACCAATGCTTAATAGCCGCAGGGACTGCTGCAGCTTCTGGAGATTCGTTGGGATCGGTTGGCAGCGTTCAACCGTTGAAGGGTGTTGAGCACTTTCTCTGTCGCCTTCCCACTGCTGAGTTTGCTTTTCTCGTTGACTTATTACCCAGCGATCGGGCGTAAGGTCCACGAACCGCCGTTCACTCTTTTGGTGGTGGAATTTCACAGTTTGTACCTAAGTACATAACACACATGGAAGCACTCATGCGAGCTCAAAAAATATGGAAAACAGTACAATTTAAGAGTGGTTTGGGTGCTAAACTAGGAAAGAATCTAAAATGAACGCAATTTCAGCAACATTTTATTTTCATTTTGATTGCCACTTCAGACGCATTTATAATTCTAGGTATCGTAATGAAAAGTCATAGAATTTAGGTTATAGTCATATAGTTTCCCTAATTGTGACATAGTTTATCTTATATATAAAAGTCATAATCATTAAATGATCATACAGTTCCTCTGCTCAGATGGAGAGAGCATTACGCACTCCTCACTCGACAGCACGGGGCACACGAAGGCGGGCGCCGAGTTGCGAATTTCATTTTCTGCTCGAATTTTAAATCAAATTTCATTACAATTCTACTACCTTTGCTCAAATTACACTCCCCCAACATCCCATTTTCACTCCACTTTCATTTTATCAAGCTATCATTATTCGTGACACATGAAAAGATATCACCCGCATTTGATTTGCACCTGATGGCAATGCGCTCCAGAAACTAAAAATTAAAACGAACGGGCTGCAACTTGTTATTTGGGCTGGCAACGACAGCAAGTACTCTTCGTAGTCAGCACGGAAGCTCACGTCGGAAGAGGAAAGTTTTCTGAGCATCTCGACACGCGCGTTGTCGGCCGTGCGGTTCGTGCTGCCATGCTTCGTTCTAATTTGGGCCGGCGTCCGAAGTTCCTGTTTTTCACTCACGGTGAAAAATGTTTCCTTCTCTGGGAAGTTGCGTTGCGATTTATAAGATCAGTACTGATATAGGTTTGTTAGCGTTTGATGTACGTTTGTACATTTTTGCTTGAGTGTGAAATTTCGTTCATCCTAAAAAGTACGAACTAGAGTAAAAAAGCTCGTCTACGTGCGCTGACGTTTGTCACCGGAAAATTAAGGCAAAAAAAGTTCTAATTAGATATGGTGCCAATAAAAACATTTTATGAAACGAAATTTCCACCCAGTTATTTTATTTCGAAATTAACGCCAATCTTTTAAGTTGTGGGTAAATTGAATATCTCCTGCATTTCGTTTGCAATTCAGAAAAAACGCTAACAACTCACTGGAATAATTAGCACTTGAGTTTGTTTTGCAGTTTTCCTACGTAATAGTAGTGAGTATCAAACACATTTTCATTCATTGCACTACTCAGTATTATAGAAGTTAAAATTTCACTATTCCCCTTTTCTGTTAGCAAAATGTTCTTACAAAATACGTTACTCGTGAACAAGTTTCAGCTTATATTCACGTAGAGATATCTGAAGAGACAATCTGATGTAAAATATACATATACCAATATTAAACCTTTTACTTCTAATTTTGCAATGCACACTAATTTCAGGACCCAATTCGTCAAATTAGAATAGAATGGAAAAGGGCAACAGAAACGAGCTAGGTGGTCCCGCGCCGACAGAAATCAACCACGCACAGGAACCACCGAAACGCATTTACAGCCATCAACATTCACGCACAAGCGCCCGCTCATTTATGTGAACACAATATTTCTTGACGCGGCAGGCACGCATCGGAAAGTTTTCAGTTTTACAGTTTTAAGAGATTCCTTCGATTTATTAGCAATATTAGAGCTATGATCACCTGTTTTTTCACTGTGCTAACTTTACTGTACGATGAGGCGTTAGAAATGGAATCGTAAATAAATAGATCGCGAAAAGAAATCCGGTTTCCCGTGATACCTTCTGCAATACGCATTCAGTTTTTCTCTGAAACCAATCTGAAATTTTGGAATCATTTTCGTCTCTTGACGTTGAATTTTCTCCATTTTCTTCATATTTATTTTTAGGATAGAGGACGAGAGTGGCACTGCGTATTCTAGACGTGGTAAGACTGTGGAGTTCCTGAGACTGGAATTCAAAGTTTCTCTCTATGAAGCCAAAAATTCTGCTCTTGGTCTTAACGCTATTTACTACTTGTTTGTCATACCTGAGATCTTCGGTGATAGAGATGCTAAGATCTCTTTATTGGTCTAGAGCTTCAATTTTACCATCACTCGTGGTAATTCTAGACACTGTTTCTAATACAACTTCAATACTGTTCATACTTAGATTCAATTAGTTGATGTAGAGCCAAAATAGTAAACGGGCAAAAATTTGTCACAGTTATTTATTATTTCAAAAAAGCATCACCTTAGATTGGAATAATTTCTAGTACCACTGGGACTAACTTATTTCTTCTCGTAAATGAGAGTTATTCATAACTTCAATCAAGCACCGTCTTAGATTGGACCCACTGGGACAAACTTCTTTTCTTTGAATACACGTTCTCGTAAAATGATGCTGTGTAAGTTTGGGGAATCGGTTGTGCTTCTTTAAAGCCTCAGTCATGCTTATTTTCATTGCACGTTTTCACACAAGCGTAAGACCGCAGGACTTCAGATACGTCCCCGAACATTGGTCGCTGAGTTGCAGCAGCGCCCGAGCGGTAAACTTCAGTCAGGCTCAGAACGATGGGGCGCATTCTTGCTCTGGCCGATCGGAGAAAAACTCCCTGCCTGATAATTTGGATCAGAAACTGCCCGGCTGAGGTAAGATTGGAGAAAAAGTCGCCACACCAGTGGCGCCAGAGAACGTCAGCCCGCCAGTGTGCTTTATTGCATGATTATTAGGCTAAGCTGCTGCAGCCTTGTGCAGGCTGTCTGTAGCAGGCTGCGTTTGGTTATTAGCCTCCACCCTCAGCTGACAGCCTGCTAAGCTGACAGCCTCCTCAGCTGACAGCCTGCTCAACTGACAGCCTGCTCAGCTGACATCCTGCTCAGCGGACAGCCTGCTCAACTGACAACCTGCTCAGCTGACAGCTTGCTTATTAATACCTCCAGTGTGTCTTGTCAAATTGGACGTTTTAGATAAGCTACATATCCATAAATACAGGTAATTTCAGTCTCATGACTCGAATTCTGTAATTACCGACAACATAGTTCAGTGATCCATCACCAGTTGTGAGTGCAATTTTATAATTATATAGCTTCACAGTCTGCTCCCTTACTACATATATCGTTAACTACGCCGTCCACGCACCCTGAAACGACCTCAAGTTTTATTTTTTTAATGAAAAAAACATTCTACTATCAACTAATATCCTAAAATATCTTATTAACTAGCTGCTTTACTCCGAGATGCCCGCACTGCAGTTCTACTTTCGATGATTCATTGTTTAAAATCCGAGCTGTTAAATATCATAAACTTATAAATTCTTTCAGGTGACTGATATGTTCTCCGTCGTCAATTAAAATTTATCCAGCTCATTTTTCTTTCACTAGAGAGAGTAGAATTCAATAAAGTAAAATTCACCAGTGTTTTACTGATATTTTTTCCCAATAAAGTGATATCTTCCTTCTTAACATATACACTTAGTCAATTTTTTCACAGGGATAGAACTGTTTTGAGAGGGAGCCCCTCAGCCGTCATCCAGATGAGCCCTGTATTCATTGTCACATTTTCTAATTTTCAAACTGCTACATTAAATACACTACTCCATTCTGCTCCCTCCAGCTGCCGCCGGAGCACAGTGTGCGTCCCATGGAGAAGTTCACAAGGATGACCTTCTGATGTCCTGCCCAGATGTTATCTCGTTCTGCACAACGTGTACTGATGTACTGATGCCATCTCGTTACGTGGCAGCGTGCAGTAATTACAACTTTCGCTCCCAGTTGCTGAGTTCAAACCTCAGACTGTCTGGCGTTCCAGTGACCTGCTCTGACGTTAGATATTCGCCCGCAGACAATGACCTCTGGTAATTTGTATGCTTTATTAGTGCCCGTTGCTCAATTTAACGTTAAGTTTCTCGATCATTGCACTTAGGGGTTTGCTTACCAGCACAGTATACTGATTTTGTGTGTAGTTCGTCTGCAGTATACGTCATCGATGTCTTTTTTTCTGCGTAAACTACATTGGTATATTTTTGAAAGCTTGTTTATCCCACAATGTTCAACGTCTTGGAACAATGACAGAATTCACTTTGATTTACCAAATCCTGCTCTGATATGGTGGTAACGTAATTGGAAAAAACCTGGCCTGAAATTACTTT
This sequence comes from Platorchestia sp. MABIK, assembly GCA_014220935.1. Lineage (NCBI taxonomy): Eukaryota > Metazoa > Arthropoda > Malacostraca > Amphipoda > Talitridae > Platorchestia > Platorchestia sp. MABIK. Next base: position 45,902 of record JACJUY010005043.1, read on the forward strand.
ACCTCTTTAAAAGCTTTGGCAAATTTTTTTCTGAAATATTGAAATTCATGTACCAACATCATTATATCTGAGTAAGCTTCACTGCGTAATCGGTGCACGAAAAATCGTTGCATCATAAAATTTTTGCGGTCAATTTTTGTAGAACTATGCCCTTATAACTAAGGCTAAGCTCTTCATAAGATCTTGAATCCCTTGACGTATTTCAATCACTGACAAAAGCTAGCATAATTCGTTGCATTAGGAGAGGATACGGAATAGCGAAAAAAACTTTCACGATGACAGAAATATGTTTCAACATTTCCTTCTCCATCAGCCTGGGCTTCCTGGAAGTTTCAGCTTTTACGTACGGCATCCTGTAGAGAGACGCGCATACACCGCATCCCCTACCGACTCCATAAAATAAGAACGAAATCTGGAAAACTCTTCCTGTCAAGAAAGCCTAATGATGTTTGTTTGCTACATGATTCAAGTACAGTTTCCTGCAACCTCCTTGTGCCGCTGCTCAGCTCTCTGCCTGCTCTGTTCACTCATCAATTGCAAAAAATGAAACTAGTTTGCTTGGCTGCGTCTGATATTAAACAGCAATATGGACTTGAAGATCGGACTCGGCAATATCGCTGGAAGTCGCAAGAAAATTTGTTGCTACGACATGGAACAGCTGGTGAGAGTTTCAGTTGTTTGGGGTGTTGTGCCGAAATGTGTTTCTAACCAGATTTCGTACGATAAAACTCAATTTACATCTAATAAAGTTCAGTTGTTGAATCATTCGAAAAAGAATTGTGCTAAAATTCATTCTCTTACTCTCCAAAAAGCCGATCTTAGGGATCTTTGCAGCAACAAATTTCTTTTGTAACAGGTATTGGCAAGCCACGGATGTTGGTATGGCCACGAATTCTGAGTTTTTGAAAGGGCGATTCCCGGTGTGTAATGTGAATAGGAATTGCTGAATAAGAGGCGCTAAAATGTTCGGGCCAGAATCCCGAGCGTTTCATTCCTAATGAGACGCTCGAACGGGCATTGCTTTCAGCGGCAACTTCCGCACTCGCTGTCCGTAGATGCGGCGTCTGTGTCGTCAGGATTTTAAAATACTTTCAACTCTGAGCTAAAATATCACAGGACCGAGGCTCGGGTGCCTTCATGGGATGAGTGCACCGTGAGTTCTCATGTGTATTTCGCTCAACGCAAAAGTCTGACCTCACAAAATTATGGAGGGGGAAATAGAGGTTTTCGTTTTTTGTGTCTATTTTGTTACGGAAATTATTGAGCTCGTAAATAAATTTTTCTGACGGAGAACGTAAGGTAGATTATTGTGATTGTTAATACTGTCGCGAAATCAGCAGAAAGAATTGAGTTTGTAATTCCTCAAATGTATGTTAATTTTTTATTATTTTTCCCACTTCTAGCAAACATTCATCGAGTATTGCATTTTTATACCACAGTATGCAAGTGAGTTATAGAGTAAAAGTAATTGTAATATTATCTTATCATTCGTAAAATTAACAAATTAATGTAGAGTAGGTGGTCCGTAAATTTAATTGAGCAGATAAGCAGTAAGTGTACACCATGAAATACGAAATACTCAAAACTTGGAGCTGCGATTGACAAATAAATCGAAATTTTGTGAACTAATTGCGATACAGACGAAACGCGCTGAGGATATCCTGAGTGCTGTATTTTTGGACTCATTAGAACCTCAACAAAAATCGAATTCACAAGATGCCGTTAATTAAAAAATGTATGATTTTAGTATGGCTAGTCAAAATATTCGCTAGCACACTTTATAAAAATGTTACGTCAAACCATCCGGGTATATATGTATGTTAGCGATTTGCCTCCTCATCGTTGAATACGTCTTGTACGTAGGGCAGATGAAACTTTTCAGGACAGTCAATTAATTCAAGAAGTAATTCAGTTGAGAAAATTAATTAATGGTTTCATTATATAAATTTCGTTACAATTTCAATGCACACAATCATATTTCATAATTTCATGCCCGCAAAGATTTTTTCGCTGGTCTCATGGCATTTATTTTACTAGAGACTAGATTTTCCCGCTAGTCTCCTAGCATTTATTTTACTGGAGACTAGATTTTCCCGCTGGTCTCCTAGCATTTATTTTACTGGAGACTGCTAGATTTTCCCACTAGTCCCCTAGCATTTATTTTACTTGAGACTAGATTTTCCCACTAGTCTCCTAGCATTTATTTTACTGGAGACTAGATTTTCCCGCTGGTCTTCTAGCATTTATTTTACTAGAGACTAGATTATCCCACTAGTCTTCTAGCATTTATTTTACTAGAGACTAGATTTTCCCGCTGGTCTCCTAGCATTTATTTTACTAGAGACTAGATTATCCCACTAGTCTCCTAGCATTTATTTTACTGGAGACTAGATTTTCCCGCTAGTATCCTAGCATTTATTTTACTAGAGACTAGATTTTCCTGCTAGTATCCTATCGTTAGTATCCTAGCTTTTATTCTTAAACGACTATGAGTGAACCAAGACGTAGAAAGTTAGCTACACAGTACTTTGAAACAAATACTGCATTATCACTCTCAGCAAAGGCAGATAATCAAACCCTCCCAGACCAGAATTGCACATCATTTAGATTCACCTAAACCCAGTCTGATATTTAAGCCAATAATTCGGAAAGATTTATTACATTCCTAATCCTTACAAACGAAATTCCCCATAAACCGATACCTGGGTACAGGAACCTATTGGTGGCCTCACGTAATGAGTTCAGGAAAACTGATGTTGTGTTGCCGTCCAATTAAAAGCTCAGGTGAGCTTTGCTTTCTATCTGATCCGGCAACTCGACACATGATGCTGATGCATGCCTGGATGCTTGTATTGCAACAATTAGGCGTGAACAAAAAAGGCAGGCAAATTGGCATAAAAAATTGCAGCAGAATTGGTTCGCTATCATTTGTCTACGTTAAGAGTGGCAGCACAATGTAGTCTGAAAATGTTGTGCATGTTAACATTTTCCTTCGGCTCTAATTTCCAATCCCATGATGAGTCGGTTTGACTGATTCAGTGTAATCAGGCTGAGAGCTTGACAAATGTTCGAAGCACTGGTTTTATAATTATAACATTTAATTTCGATCGTTACAAGACATTCCACAGCGTCAGTGCAGAATTTGACCGAACAAAAGAGATTTTATGACAACTCAATTAGATTTTTTCCTGCATTTATTGTGACGGAAATTCGATCTATACGTTGATATCATCGCAGTGAAGGAAAATTTCATACTGATGATTTCATTGACATTGTTTTATTGGAATTTGATGTTTCGCTCTGTATACTCTAAAATTGTATGTTAATGTATGCGTACGCACTGTGCAGCATCATTTAAAAATTCATTTAATTGCAGCTTTAGTAATTGGACACATGTAGATTAAGTTATTAATATGAGCCTAAAAACGTTATCAGTATGATAATTTCCTGGTTAATGAATTTCAGTCTCAGAAACAATTAACGAGCGTTTGCAGCTCAAAAAGCAGTGGTTCAGAAACTATTCATACTGTGTAAAAATTAACCTCTCGTGTTCTGGAAAACACAAAAATTGGCCACAGTGGAAAATTTTTACCTGCTCTTATTTCGAAATAGTCTACTTGTTTCCTCTGTGGGATATTATATAGATCTCAAGTTATTAAATGCACGCTAGATACTTCAATGTATTGCAATAGATCATAAAAAACCGGCAAAGATCTTGATGCAAATATGCAAGATCATTCCAAGTGAGTTTCAGTGAGCCAGAAAACAATTTACTGCCCGAATAAATTACTTCGACGTAAAAGGAAGAGATCCTTACGATTGAAGAAATTTCCATTTAGGGTCGGCGCAGGGCGGGAGCAAATTCTAATAATTCTCTCATGGCCGATTCCCTTCTAAAGACACCACGACTTCTTATTCCGGTCCCATTCTGTTCCCCTGAACGGGCGCGCGGAACAGCTTGTCAAATCTCACGAATGGATTGTGCTGAGACGCCTGCTCACGGGGCGTGCAGGGGAGAGCTGTTTCTCCCATGAAGTAGCAAGACAGTTCTAAAGGACTTCAAAGATTTCTGCGTTCTTCGTACAGGTGTATGCGCTGTTCTACCTTTTCTTTATAGTACCACATTTGTTGCTGAATTGTCTGGATATTACGGTGGCTCGATTAAAGCAATTGATTTGAGTTTCAGTGTTGCGATAGGTGTCATGCATCCAAATCATAATATTATGGTCACTAGAATTCCTTACTGTCAGCAAACTATGCTGCATCACACTTATATTATTAGGCATTAAAATGAAATATTATTTCATAGTTAGTTTAAATACTATTGCATTAGCAAGTACAACTGTTTGAACCTTTTCTTTAAGAATTTCACTCAATTCTTTCGAGTGAAAATCATACAACACCTGTTTTTTTTATCCCATTGATTCGTTCATTGTGCTTTGTACGCGCAAAATTACTTCAGATAATTTTAATTCTTGATTATGATGAGGCGCTAAAATGGTAATAAAAAAATCACTAAGGCATGTTTTTTGTGATTTTTACTAGCCAGTTTAGAACATTTCAGGGTTTGAAACGAGTCAACTTTGTTTACATTCATTTATGACAGCAAATTTATTACCGTCAACTCGACGGAAGGTACTAAAAGCTGGAACAATTTTTTGTCTCTACAGGAAATCGTTGGTAAAGTGTTTAATTAACTCTACTGTTGAAACGCGTGCAACTTTGCTTGTGTGAAGCTAAAATTATTTTTTTTAATGTTTGTTCTTAAAAATGGGGTGAATGTTGTCTTAACGAAGGGTATTTTTCACACTATATTACAGGATGTGCAATACAGAATAATTCGTAACGTATAACACATCATTTATTATTTTCAAAAAGTGAGCAAAAATAATAGAAAATTTCCACCACAATCGGTTGCAAGATGCACATTTGGCATTTATAATCCGTCAAAAACGGAATGCGAAATATCAGAAGCATTTGGCCTTTTCTTGGCAAATGTCGATGATATATTTACGATGTCAAGTATGAGGTATGTATTGAGAATACCAGTGAATATTACATCAATCAAATTTAGCCAAAGAAGAATTCCTAATTTGACTTTTTCTTCCCAATCATTTTCAATTTATGTGTGCAAAACTACATTTACGAGGGGAAATTTGAATTATTGTTAGGTAGATTTGAACCTTCAATTGTTTCCGCACTAACTCGCGTCAAGTTAGTTGCCAAAGTGTATTCAGAAGAAATTAGTGTATTTGTGTCCAAAAACTACACGATATAATTTGTTGCTGCTGCAGAATTCAGAAAAAATAACAGTTTTCACGGTCACTGAAATTCCCTGTGAATTGAAGTACGGCAAATTTCCATGAAAAAATGAATTCATGATTCTATAAGTAGGGAAAATGAATTTAGGGCCAAAAAAATTTATCGCCGAAGTCGAAATCACAAAGTTTCTTCAAAAATAGAATGAATTACAAATTCTCTCTAGGCCATGTTTATTTTCCCACGCTAATTTTTAAACCCCATGACTGAAGTTTAACAGTATTATGCATTTAACAGACGAACGTTCAGCAACGCATTTTACAAGCTGCAAAAATAACAGGACACCAATGACAAAACAACACAAGCATCGCAGCAACCCCGCCACAGCCTTTGATGCAGCTTGTTTCTTCAGTGCGACCTTCCTCAGTCCTTGAAGCTTCGTCAACCTCTTTTTGTTTTGTTAATTTGATTTACACTTTGTTCTTGCCTTCACGTCAGCTGGGGACTTCATCATGCTAACCAGTCAGCATTATGTTCTGAGAATTGAGTGTCCCTGCGAGCCTTGAGTATCACCAGTTAACTTCATACGAGTTCATGGTCGGCCTGAGTCTCTGGGAGCTGTTTTGCTTAGTTTATCTCTAAATATTTTTTGTTTTCTTAGTTCTTTCTTCGGAATGACAGTACTAGTTTTCTTAGCTGTTTTTTGAATCCTTCTTTTTAGGATGATTTTTTTTATCTAGTTCTTCTGATCTCTTCTTTCCATCTCTAGATTGATTGATTTTGTTTCATTAGATGTCGATTTATTTAGCCTCTAACATGATCTATATGATAATTTTATTTTCCTACTAGTCAGCTCTTCAAATGTAGGCAAGTAATAATTGTTACCTCAAGGTAGAGGAAAATTATGTCCATCATTCATACACTTTTTTTACACAAAATTATTACAAGCTTATTTTCTTTAAAATTCAAATCACATTCATGTACAACTTCTATAACCAAACGCTTACCAAACCCTTTATATTAAATATTCATAGGTCCCCGTTAATGGCCGAACGAACAGATGTTTTAACAGCAAGTTGATTTTTCGATCGCCATTTATTCTCAGTTTCTTCACATTTTAATACCTGAAAAGTAATTCCATGAAGAGGAGTGTGAATTCTGATCAGCCTCGTTCTTATTTGCTTATTTGAGTGCCAATAAAGCAGTTTACGACCCCAGCTTTTGTGTTTAGCTTGTGTCCACCGCAGGTCGGTCGCCAGGCTGACGCCAGAACGGGGCTCCGAACGTCAATTAGATTTCGACAAACTGCTCAGCAAGAGCTCTCGCGCGATCGGCTTTTCAAAGGAAACAGCCATTTTCCCACAACTTGCTGCATGACGACTGTATTTATGAGGGACACAGACCGACACTTCCTTGTGTTCGATAACGAAGTCGTCGCCCAAATAAGTTCATTGCCAATTTAGGGCGATTGTGACGAAGGTTCGCTCCTCGGCACCGCTGTTTGAAGCTCAGGCGGAAGGAGTTCAAGAGCTGGCAAAAAGATGTGCTTCAAAAGGAATAAATAGCGAGACACTTCTCCCGTTAGAGCAGGGGTCCTTAACCTGCATGCCATACGAGCACAGTTATGAAGCTGATTGATGGTTCCATTTCAAGCTTTTTTTAATTTGCTTATTATGTTTTTATTTTATATGTGTTATTCATGTCATTATCAATATTTTGTCATCGTTCACTGATTATGTAATATTTTCTCACAATATTCTGGTCACCTTTCAATCTTCCTTACAGTAGAGAAGTATGTATATTGCACGCGCTTTATTCTTCTTTTACATGGGAGTGACTGTTCATTTGCACAAGGCTTTGATTTTAAAGTGGGTAACGAGATACACGTATTTTCTCACGCTCTAACATTATTTTTAAGAAATTAAATGTAGATTCATAGCTTGGTAAAACTGCACATTTTTGCAAGTGCATAATCGTGACTTCTGTTACATTTGAGGTCCTTTTTTGCATGGACAGCAGAGTTCACTAGAAAGATGTACATGCAAGAAACATTCGAGTGTTATTTGCTTAGCTTCCGAAACTGGTTAGCCCGAAACTGGTTAGCACTCTGGTAAGAGTGCTGGGTTGTAAGAGCTCAATTTTTACTCTCTTGGGAAAAATCAGCATTCAGGAAGAATTCAGAAGCATGTATTTTTGTCGTCGTAATATTGAGCTACCTTTTTCAAACGCAATTACATCTGAGGAATGATAAATTGTTTATTGAGACGCCAAAAAACACTCGTCGTCTAAGTTATATGGAATGATTTTATTCAGTTCATCAATTTTTAAGTCTTCTACAGCGTACATTTTGCTATCAAGTAACTTAGAGGTCCCTCTATTCTGGGGCCTAAATAAAATTTTTGCATCGGACTCATTGTGTTCGAAGTTCTGGAGACGCCACTGACCTGTCTTCTTTCATGCACTGATGGTCGCAACAAAGGTTGTTTTCTGCGAGTTTCCACTCTAATCAGGCATGCTCTCACGCTGACGGTTCGTCTGCTGTACGCTCGTCACGTTCAAAACGTGTATGGAACCGCTGCGCACGAGCGGCCGTCTTCGTAAGGTAGGATGAGCCATCGCACACACAAAATTGCCAATTCCACATTTTTAAGTTGTCAAGAAAAAACGGCGAGAGAATGTTATTGGTGTATCTGGCCGATGAAATCGATAGCCTCTGAACGAAAGCAGCAAGCAGGTGGTAGGGAAGCGTGTTGCCAGGAGAGATTTACCTGAAAAGATTTTGTGAAATCCTATACGCTAAGTCTCAAGAACTTCTTTGATGCTGAAGAACGAGGCCGTTGGACTCAAAATAGTCAGTGAATACGTTTTTGATGTTTACTTCGCGATAGAAATGGATAAAGACAGATGAGTTATTTAGGAGTCAAAGTTAAGCACGACTTTTCAGCGAGAAATTATTTGCTAAATTGCAAGAAGTTGTCGTTAACGTTCGTGAAGTCATACTTGTCAACGAGGTATATTTCAAAATATTCATCTTTTGATATAAAAATGAATGTAATCTACCAGAAGCCTTTTCCGAATCATAACAAAAATTTCAGAAATCTGATGCCATGATGTGATCAAGTTTTTTATCATTTACACTCTAGTAAAATTCTAAACACTAGTTTATCTGAATAATGACGTCAGCTTTGGATGAAGCTCGACGGCATGAGCGAAGACGCCGCGCGATTCCTCTATTTCCAAACAGTGTTGATCATAAAAAATTAACTGAGGGTAGAAGCGTCCTACTCTGAGATAAACGTTCATCCTAACCACAGTCCCCTCCGAATATTATGAGACAGTCGAAAACAGCATAGAAATTTATCCTCACCACCCAGTCCTTCGCAGGTACAAGTCGGCCAAACAATCGCGCGTGAGAAATGTAGTGAAATTTCAAGAAATGCTGTTATTAAATGTTGTTGAAGAACTGGTCATAAAGATTTTTGTCATATGCGGTAGATATTCTCTAGTGTAATCATTCGTCATGGGTAAGAGGAGGGTATTTATTTATCCCTGACTCAGGTCTAGTTCTTTTAATTCTCGTAGCTGCATTTCATTTCTATTTACTTTGTGCTTGCATCAATAAGCATTCCGTCACATTTTTAGCATCTGTTCAGCGAAGTGATGCCATTGAATGAATTAGGATTTATTTTGTAAGCTACTCATAATACGTATATTACTTTAAGTTCTCTCGCATGTTTCGAAAAAGCATTACGCTCCCTAAACCATGGCGATAGCTTCATTGTGTTTATGATATTCATAACAGTAAATATTCATAAGATATTCATAACAGTAAATATTCATAAGATATTCATAACAGTAAATATTCATTAGATATTCATAACAGTGAATTCCCCTAAAATCGCCATCGTGTTAGCTTCCATATATTTAATAATCAAATGTACGTTTCCTTTGCTTCAATCATTTCCTGATTAACTTCAAAATAATTTCCACGTGCTTTTCCCTTGGCGTATAAATTATCCCCAACAAAAAAATGAACAACTAAATAAAATCCATCAGAGAGTGCTCGGAAAGTTTCAAAGATTTCTTAGCTCATCCCCACATTTTAGAAGATTTCGTATGTTTTTATTTTTCTCACATATCCTTAAAATTTGAAAACGTATCCGACTAGGGCGTTTTTTCCTGCAGTAATTCGACGCAGTGAGTTGCAGGCTTCCAGGGAGACAGTCATGTGGCGAGTCCATCACAGAATAACGCGTCTCCAGCAGATTAGACGGCCCTCGCTGCCCGTTCTTCAGTTTTGCTCATTCTTCAGTCTCGAGCGGCCATCCCGAACAGATAAAACTCACGGACGAACTTAGTACGGGAACCCTTCATGGATTTTGTGGCTATTTGTTTCACTTCTTGCCATCCAGGCGGTGAGTTGCTAGCATGAGGGAGCCGAGATCAGGTTTTTGCATGTAGCAGGACTGGCGCGAGGCAAAATTGTATAAGATTTTGAGGTTATTGCGCAGCTTTGTATCATAGTTACGACGCCATAAACTTCCGGTTTTTACTTCTTATTTATGACATATGTAGGTTAGTATCTCAAGGTGATCTTGGTCGCCAAATGCAATACAGCCATAGTAATAGCAGTGTTAATCATAAATGTTTCGCAGCTTTGACGAAATTATGCAATAACCAGTGTAAAAGTCTTCTCGTTCTCTGACTTGTGTCCGATCTGCACCATTTTCCAAAGAGGGATCATCTATTTGTCTTCATGAACGAGATTAAGTATCTAATGCATCACTCGATATTGCCGCGTACTCTGCAACGCTCCATTCTCGCACGCTCCCTACTATACGAACATGCATTGATTCATGTATACCGATAAACGTCTCAGTTTTAAATCCTTCAAAAAAACAACTTCTGGATCATCACTAATTTTAGCGTAAGATTCTGTTGCATGAATTGTCGTTGATGGGAAATTCCATATTACTTATTGTAACTTTTGCGCTGCGCCAATATAGATTGCATAGTGTTCAAGACCTGCCTGCGTCACCTGGAATATTGGGTCTTGTGAAATGAGTTGAGCTGTGATTGACAGAAAATTAATATTGATAAAATTACGCTTTAATTACTGTGGCCTCGATATCGTTCACGTTCTCAATTACGAACAAATTATTTGCAATTTACGGGTTATAACAATTGTAATGATAGCAATTGTAATTTTCGTTTTGTAATTTTTGATCAGTATATGCAGCGATAATTGAACAAAAAAGTCAGCAAATATTTGAATTAAATCATGAGAGAGGTAACGCGACGGGTGCAATTAATAAAATGTTGATTTCGACGTGCAGCTTGAATGACTATTATTCAACAGTCCATTTCCTGAATTTGCCAGGATCTTGAATACATCAAAAAATAATTTGCTGCCGTTAAATACAGGCAAAAATTTGTCAGGATCTTAAAAACAGCAAAAAATAATTTGCTGCCGTTAAAAACAGCCAAAAATTTGTCAGGATGTTAAATGCAGCAAAATAAATAATTTGCCAGTGTTTCATTGAACGCTACAAAAAAAATTTCTTGTACACTAAATGCTGCAAAAAGGTTGAATACCATTCATGGAATCCGCAACCTCGCAACCTTTGGTAACCTCGTAAAGTGTTCATGACTTCGGCCTTACTCGTAAATCGTTGTAAAATTTTTCTCACCGTATTTTATCAAACATGATATCGAGTTGCTATTTCTGTTGATGCTCTTCAGTTATTATTCGATTTTACATACTCATTCAGGGAAAAGGAAAATTCATTTTTCCCCTTCATCTTCTCACTGCACTCTTCTATGGTTAGAGATAAGAGCTATTTATCTTGCGGCTTTGAGTTGGAAATTATGTTATTTTCTTGAAAAAAGGTTATTACATAAGATGCTGTTTTACAGCACTGATGATGGAATCAGAGATTTCGAAACGTTTGTCATTAAAAGAATGTTCCCTTTTATCTTGGTTCATCTTTTTATCTTGCGTATAAGATTTCCTAAAAATCGCCCTTTTAATTCTATAATACGTTATTACATAGATTAGAGAAAAGGAATTTAAAATTTTCACTTTCGATTGTGGTGTATTTTGAAATTAACTTTTTTTCGGGTGCAAATTTTGAAAAGAAAAATTTGTCTTGCACACAAATGGCATTTATTTTACTCGAATTGCTTCTAAACCTTTATTCTTTAACACATTTGTAACGCGTTTTCAATTTTCTGCTGTTGTTGCCTTTATGTCATTCTTATTCATGGAACTAAAATCGATTTCCATCCCCACTTTTGATACCGATCAAAATTTGGGTAGAATTCACAGGCAAAAATCATTTACACCAAAAAACAACTAGAGGCCTTACTGTTGAATTCAAGTTCTTTGAGATGAAAGAAACTCGCCAAATACCTTGACTGCTGAGCACGTTGAATGAAATGCTTCCGAATGGATCAAACGAAGTTTTCAAAACGTGCAGTCGAGAGTCATTAAAAAATGTGAACAAAGCCCATCGTTCAGGAAATTATTCGTGCTCTACCTTAAATTCTCTTTGATTTCAATTCAATGGAATCTGCACAAAAACGATCAATGTTAACAAATGAATAAGAGATGACATTAATTTTAAAGTAGTGATGCCAGTAGCAATGAACTAGAACTCAAACTCAAAAACCAACTGACTATAAAATACCGACAACATAGTTATGAAAGAACCGCTAGTCTAGTTATGGACTACGAAAGAGCTACCGACAACCTCGGTATAAATGAGTTTTGAAATTGGTCAGTGATGGCATTGGCAATGGACGAACAATAAATTAGCAAGATACTATGGACGGCATTGGTTGTGATCTCACCTCAGGCAACGACGTTGAGATCGCCAGATTAAAAGCCCTCACAAACAACAGCAAGGTTGCAGTTAGTCATTCGAATGACAAGCCAGCGTTGATCCCGAACAAAGCAAAGCAAGAACTTTCTCGGACGCTGGCGACTAGGAGATCTCCTGACACGATAATTTCGCCTCGAACGTTGCGCGAGACGCCACAATGATAGCGTAAGGCACCAGGCAGCGAGACTGAGCTCCATGGTGATTATGTAAGACACACAAGACTCAGCGACGTTTAGATGATAATGTAAGGCACAAGATGAGGGTATGAGCGGTCACTTCATCAGATGGCGGGTCACAATAAACAGAAGCAAGGAGAGGCAGGTGCCACTCTGCCACGGACATATTTTGCGCATTACGGCATCTGATAGCCGTGCAAACAGCGGGGCAGCCTGCGCAGCTCGAGTGGGTCGCCGATTGCAGCTGTCAAGAAGGCAAACAACTGCTAACTGCACGAAGCTCGCCCCTTGCAGCTCTGCACGAACGCCAGTAAATGATGGCAAGTTTATAAATGTTGTTATTGTTCTTACCCATTAAATCGATGTTTCTAAATTTAGGGAACGTTTTATAAGCGTGTATAGCTAAAATAATCTTGCTTTTATTGAAAATGAACTGTTTTAATGCTGTGAGCATATTGTGATGATTTCTCTTGTATTTTCGATATTTTTCGTGTGTATGTGGTATATTGCTAATCTATCGATGACTTGAAAATCTCGTTCATGTGATTTACATTATTATGAAATTCATTTTCTATATACGTTAAGATTATAATATTTCATTTCGTTTTTCAAATTATTGCGTTCACTATTCAGTTCAACTAACAATAATTCTCAGTTTAATAATTTGGCGAAGTTTAATCGTATCATCTATTCACACGTACCAAACCATGCGTGCATAATTTAGTTCCTTGATGGAGATGTTTCTCATGGTAATCATCATCTCTCTCTGTCCCCTCTCCTCTCTCTTAATTACCATGGAAAGTTGAAAGAGGTTTGAAAAGATAATCTCTGTTGGAAATGATGACCCGCTGGTTTTCGTGCCTCAGAAGTAGAAGAAGAAGAAAAAATTAGTTTAGAATAGAAAATGAACTCACATTGAGAGTCCCGGGCTTTGAAGGTGATGATGTGGAAGCCGAATTTACGACTGAAATGAACATAGCTGCAGGTCATTGATTTACTGAGAGCAAAATCAATGTAAGAGAATTCAAGCAAAGCAAATAACAAACCTTGAATCGAAGCCAGTCATTTAGAAATTGTCTTCTTCGCTCAAAGTTAAGTGTAGTCTCCTTGGGAGCGACCCAAGTCGTTTTAACGCTGGTGCATCTGAAATGATGTTCGTCCTTGCTTCGGTGGTGCATGATGTAAAATTCCGCCGTGGTTGTGCCATGACTGTGGGAGAGCATCGTTTGTTTCTGCGGACTCACGAAGTTTAAATAATGCCTTGAGGAGGCCACTGTTTGAGATTCGCATGTTTCAAAATATTCTAAGATAGTGTGAATTTTCAGTGAATTTTGCTGCTAACGCTTACTTCTATAGCGCGACGGTGAAGCCAAGAGAATCTCGCATTGTGCGTGCATAGAGGAAATCATAGTCTCACTACATTCAGTTTTCACGAACCATTTTTCGGATGACATTGTGAAACTGAAAAGCCTCAAATTATGTTCGACCTTATATGATTTCTTTATATCTTTTAATTTCGATCGATTAATTAATGAATATGCTGCCACTCCCGGCGTTGGAATGCGGGCAATAAGGATTATCAATTCCCGTGCAAGTATGTGCGGTGTTTTCATTTAAATTTAGGTAGCACAATTATCAAATTTCGAATTCAGATTACGATTATCGATAGTGTTGAATGTACATTTTCACGTGAAAAAGAGCTAATTAAGAACTTCATGAAAATATCAAAAGATTTATTATACAAAGAAAACCAACACTCACGTCTTCACTGGAAAATTTTAAGAAGGAAATCTTTGCTAGCTCGACCTAACTACATTTGGACCGCTCGTCTTAGATGGTTAAATTACAGCACTGCACTTTTTCCACAGGAACAAAGGATTAAAAGTGATGTGGGAGATCCAGGTGGTTATCTCCATTCCATTGACATTATGAAGGTCGATGTCGAAATGTCGTGGCGGTTAAAGAATCACAGTGCACGAGTTCACTTGTAATTGCGATGCTACTTCAAGAAATTGTCCCATGATGAAGGTACAATGAAGTTATAATTTATCAACTGTTCGGCTCTTTGATGATGGGAGACGAGTATCATCATTGGTAAAAACGAGGCTTCAGCATTGGTTTGCTTTTGTGGCAGCTATGTCTTCACGGGGCACTCGTTAGATGAGTCACTGCATATATTTCCTTTGATGTTTACTGGGCCTTGCCTTCAACTCAACTGACTGAGGGTCACCCCACGATGAGCGTCACGTCAGAGCACTAAAAACAAATGCACCTTCTCGGTGTTCCAAGAAACACAAGCATACTTCAAGGCATAGAAAAATATCGGCATTACGTGAGATATGTTCCATGCAAACGATTTTTTAAACAGATAATATAGAAATGCAATAATATGATGTAGCAGAGATATGTGAATTACACATGAACAAGACGCTTGAGGTTCGCCGTGGGAAAGGTGTGTGCGTAGGGCAGCCAAATGAGCAGCTCTGGTAACATAGATCGAATAAGATTGATTCGAGTTTTCAGAATATTTTCAAAGGTTTGGATATCTATTTTATAAACCATCTCACTAATCGGTCCGAAATCTCAGCTTAACCCCGAAAAAAAAAACAATTAGAAAACGACGTTTTTTATAGTATACATTTCTGAATTTTGCAATTCCTTCTTCATTGTGAGATCAAGAGTATGAGCAAAAGAAGAGTCATAACATTAAATAT
Source organism: Platorchestia sp. MABIK (assembly GCA_014220935.1). Classification (NCBI taxonomy): domain Eukaryota; kingdom Metazoa; phylum Arthropoda; class Malacostraca; order Amphipoda; family Talitridae; genus Platorchestia; species Platorchestia sp. MABIK. The sequence goes on from JACJUY010005043.1 coordinate 60,935, forward strand.
GACAAATGTAACCCAACAGAAACGCTCATCGCGAAAATCTGATAAAACCAATTTCCATTCTCTCATGAGCATCGCAGATTCGTGAACATGCGCAGGCACACACACACACACACCCGCTCACACAAATACACACTTCTGATGTAATAAACTTTATGATGAGAATAATTTAGTCTTGTTGAGATCGCGGTTCTATTCGGAGAGAGATGTTGCACTGGCTTTATTTGACTCTTCATTATTGCCGTAGCGGTGACGATGATGACAGTCATGTCACAGCGTTAGGGTGTAGACACGTATCGTCATGATGAAAAATCGCTGCACTAGATGGGAGTACGCAGGGATGTAGCATTATTGATAAAATCCACCCTAAAGAGGAAAAAAATTTATGCTGTTATGCGTTGTAAAACTTGTGATAACGAGAGGAAGCATACGAACGAGAATAGGGACATCTATAACTGCTGAATACTTTGTTTTATGCACAAATAAGAGGCACAGGAAAGTGCGACGTTCAATAAAACTAAGCGTTGATGAACAGTGAAAGAAAAGAACGCGTTACTGTTCTGATAATACGGACGATGCAGAAAGAGCTGTCGAATCATTGAAACACTCATCTGTGAAACGCTCTTATCGTGCGATGAAACGAAAGAAAAGGTCCTCATGCGTGAAGGTTGATGACCACGCATGCGTGTGGCTGTTATTTCTTCTCTACATCTCTTTTGGTGCCTGTGCGTGACTGGTGTATGATGCCTAATGGGATCGTAGCAACCTCAAAATGGGCAACTCTGTTCGTTCCTGTTGTCGCATTCCGTTGATTGTGGACCAAAACTACACAAACCACGATACGGGTTGCACAAATGGGCTCCTAAACATCCCTGTAGCAATGAAAATTTTTAGTATAAAGGGTAAAATTCTGGCAGATTACGATAAAAATTGTGCTTCACGAGTCAGAAAAAGAATCCTACTTAAAAAGAATCCTACTTAAATCCTACTAAGAATCCTACTTAAAAAGTAGGATTCGGAAGGCGAGTCACGGAACATTCCTCAGTGTAGTGTAATGAAAAATTTCTCGCAACCTTGACATCCAACCCTTTTTTCAGGCCTACAACACGCATCTTTAGACGGTGGGCACACTGACGTGAATGCGACGTTCATCAATATCTCGGGACGTGAATGTGGTGTAAGTCTTAAGGTCCAAGCAACAATCTCGGTGAGCATCTGTCCTTGCCTGCGTCCCACTCACCAGGGACAGAAGGCTTGAGAGGGACAAATTTCGCAGATCGGCAGCGACGGCGCAGGCCGCGACTGCGCTGAAGCCGAGACTTGGGCTCGAGTCTCGTAGCGCAGCGACGACAGAGATGAATTCGTGGGCTGGTGTAACACATGTGGGCTCCAAAAGTGGAACTAATCGGGTCAAAATTTCTCATTGCTGGTTGGGATTTCCGCATTCTTAGATTTCAAACTGTTTGAATGTAGTCTGAAATGACTAGGGATACAACGATAATTTGTTCCGTTTCAGACCCTGATGCCCTATTCGCTCGTCATGTTTAAAATGCTTGGAGTATAAGCGAGATCGTTATGAGGTTAGTTCGCTGTTTCATCTTTCATTTATACTCGAATCCTTTATTTGGAGATAATTTTAATCGGAATGCAGGAAAGTACATTCGCTAAATTACAAAAGTTCTTTACCCTTCAAATTCTAGTTCACGATCTGTTTCATTTGCTTAATTTTCTAATGAATTGATGCAAAATCAGTGCTATTTCTCCGAAGTTTAACGCTGCGATCGCACCACTTCCTGCTCGCGAAAAAGTCGGCGGTGGCGAGCCAGACGATGACTTGCGGGGCCTGCGAGTCTCACTTGAGTCGCAGAAGAAAGCAAAAATGCTCCTCTGTTTCCAGACTCGAATCAATTCACTTGTGTATGAAGGATGTGAAGCTATTCTCTTCTTTACGAACAGTTGTCACCCTGCAAACATAAGACCATGGAAAAGAAATAGCGAACTCTGCTCAAATTTCACGGTTTGTTTACTCGCTAAAGAATGTTTGTTTTATAAATGAAGTTATTGTTGATGCTGCTCATTCCAGGAAGTACTAAATTGCTGCGCCCGTTGACGAGAGACGTGAACTTCTAGATTTAGTATCCGTTTCATGTTCGCGAAATGCGTACGTTTTTGAGCATCGATGCAATCAGGATTTCAGAAAAGTGTAGAAATTAATATTCACAACGCCAACAGTTTATTAAAATATGGAAAAATTCATTTATATGAAAATTTTAGGTTTAAATAAAATCATTTTACTATCAAGAATCCGATCTCTAATGTTCATTATTTCCAGTTTAAACTCTGTGTTGTTTCGAAATACACTCATACCCAGCTTAACATTATCCTCGGAGCATTTTAACTCTCCACTCACATTGGTTACTTTTCGGAGTTATATTTTTCGATCACACAATTTCTTTACCACTTCCAGGTATAATCTGTTTCAGAAAGAATTAGTTTCGACAGCGCGTTCGACGAAGTAATCTGGACAACTAACAACAGAAAACCGAAATTTATTACGGGATTCCCAATACGTTCTCCAATACAAATCAGAAAACGGATAATTAGAACATTCCTTCATTAGCCACCAGCCTGGAAATGCGCATTCTTTGTTTTTCAAGCGGGCGCTATTTTTTTTACAGAATATGAACAGGGTCTATTCTTCAAGGAAGAACAAGCGTTTCTACTTTTGTGCGTCAGGTCTTGCTACGTAGATTGGGCCGTGGAATAATTCTCGTTAATTTATGCTTAACCAGCAGCTGAAAATCTGGTAAACAAATGATGGCCTCAGTTTGACTCCGTGTTGAATTGCGTTAGGTTAAAAAAAAATTATAGGAAAGGTAGCTGATTTACTAGTGGCTTGCGCTTGAAGCCGAAGCGTTCACTTATTAAAATAATTTCTAAATCAGCTATCTTTCCAATCGTTTTTATTTTAAAACTTGCAAGAGTACTCCAACTTAATTTAATCATACCTGTTAGATTCATTAATAGGGAAATTTAAAATCATCTCGGAGATGCTTGGTCTTTTTCGATTTCAAAATATACGAGCATCATTATCATTTCTTGAACAAAATATGCAGATGATTCTCTGAAAGTTCCTCCCTAATTTCACTTCAATGTACATGAGTTTGAAATGATATAGAGAGTAATGCATTTGAGGACCATGGAAATTGAGAAGCGGCTTTAGCCTGGAAATATACCCGGCAGGAATATTTTAAAATTATTTTGGGGAATATTTCTTTGTTTTCCTCAAAGCTGTCCATAAAATCAATCGAGTTTAACGAGAATATTCACAATATTTCTTCGGATTATAGTCTGCGTGTGATTCATGTGATCCAAGTGGTTCGGCAGGTTGATAGAAACCAAATTCTAACATATTTTAAACGAAAATTTCATCACTCCAAAAATTAACCGTTAAGTAGGGTGTTTTTAAAATTATTCCTCTAATAGATGAGTTCTTTACGAGCTAAACCGATTTTAGTGTTTTTTTACATTTAGTAAAACTTTTCAGGGTTTATATCTGAGGTTGCATTTTATGCATTCTAGTTTTATTACAAATTTTCCAATTCGCTTAGCCTCGCTGTCCAGCCAGTAAACGAAAAACTTCTCTTAAAATTTCAGTGCTTTTAGAGACGGAGGACTCTGCTGTCCAATTAATGACATACTTCTAGTGGCTCAAATACTGTGAATTGCTCACATCTTCGCGTATTGACAAGTTTCGTAGATCTCCTTTCGTATTTCCGGCGAATTTAAAAACATTCCTCTGTATCACAAGACTGTTAGGTATGTAAACACAAACATCTTTAAAATTGCATTCAGCGATTTGACCATTGATATAACCAATGCGAGCTAAGTACACTTGATCTTGAAACCAAGTACCTAGAACTCTGAAATAAAAGCCAGCAAGAGACTTCATTCGTCACTTTTAACTCCGAAAAAGCGTGAATTTTATCTGTGTTTGTGAAGCTGACTGGAGCGATTCAAATGAACTGATGTTTAATGCATGCTTCTTGCGGAGCTTGCGCCGACGCGTGTCTATTAACGCCTAACACCAACGCTTCATCTGATATTTTACCCGTAAAATGATTTAACCTCCTTAGAAAATTTGTGTGTGGCCAAAATGTAAATAAATTCAACTGTTTATTTAGGAAATAGGGACAGCGTTTTTATTGTCTTTTTTCAAGTTTGGATATACGAATAAAACGTACAAAGTAATTTACTCGTTTTATAAGGAAACAGCTGTAAAAGATTTTTTTTAAATATATCCAAATTGAGAAATAGTTCATCTATTGGAAGACGCATGAATAAATATCTGTCATCTGTAAAATGACCTGCTGTTTCAATTCAAGACATTAAATTCTACTCGCAGCAAAAAAAAAACTGACACAGAGTAAAATGGTTTCGCAGATACTTTTTAGTACAAACAATGCCTGCTGACAATTCCGATGTTCTCAAACTCGCTGTTATCTTAATTCTGAGTTCCTAAAAACCGCAAACCTGCCAGATATCTTGCCTCGCCTACCAGCCTTTGTTTTTGCCATGACAAAAGAGGTGTCGCAGTCCTGCGCGGCAGAAAAGATAACCAACACATTATGGCTGAATGGGAGGAAACCGTGTAGGGATTCCGCGTAAAACCTAGCTTAGTCGCCTTGCTGCGTTGAGTTTGGGATCTTAATTCGAAATACTTTAGTCAAAACCACGTTCACTATAGCCCTACCGCCATGAGTTTGGGATGTTGATTAGATATACATTAGTCAAACCATGTTCAGTCGCCCTGTTGCGTTGAGTTCGGGATCTTAATTCGATGTACTTTAGTCAAAACCATATTCAGTTGCCATGCTAACATGAGTTCGAGATGTTATTCCGATTTACTTTAGCCAAAATCATTTCAGTCGCTCTGCTGCCCTGAGTTCGAGATGTTATTCTGATTTACTCTAATCTCTGCCACGCACAACTAAATTTATGGAATCCAAAAAGTCGATGTTGCAAATTTATTTCAAGAATATCTTTAGAGGTGGGAATGATTTAATTTAAATGTTTTGAATAACGCGTGCGCTGAAAAAACAGTAATTGGACTGATGTGAAATACAGTCATTCAAATTTCAAATTAAGAGTTAAAATTCAAAATGAACGCTTAAGAGACTAAACGTTTTAAAAAATGAATATTCATTTTCATCCATATTATGCAACTTCTACTTTGTCGTTAATTTTTTTTTTTTCAAGCTGATCTTGGTTTTTCTCCTCCATAAGTTCATACGATGGGGAAAATATCGTATTGTATTCGAATTTACAGGAACTGTTTACGTTAGCACTTCCTCTTTGTTCACAGAAATTACAGGAAGATTTGAAACTGTAAAGTTATACTTCCGGCGCATTATTCATTATTGTGTTGTGTTATTGATTTGTAACTAATTGTTTTTTTTACGTTAATCATAAATGAGGTCATGCAAACTCTACAAACTGGCCTCACAAAGCTTCACACATTCGTCATCGTGAAAAGTCCTAACACAAAATGAGTTCTAAAATTTAAATTGAAAATTATGTAGCACAGACTATATAGTATATTTCTGTTAGAACTGTGTTTAAAAAATTAGCGAGACAACCGTCTTGTATTTAAATGGAGAGGGATACCGCGACAAAAAAAAACTCTAATGAGTCAAATTAAAGCAAAAATAATTTTATGTTCAAAATTGTGAACACTTCTTCACATCGCCATGAGCTTCAAATTTCTTCATTCAAGTAGCCGCTCATTGATAAAGGAATAAGTAACTCAAAACATGTCATCCGTAAAATGAAACTAGAGCGAATGGCTGCTTCAATCGTTAGTTATTCTTTGCTCTAATATACAAGATCAGTCTTGAATGCACCGCTGTGTGCTGGCAGTTTTCTTCACCAGCATATTCAGTTGTAAGCATTTGATCAGCCCTGATCTGGGTTCACTGAAGTGTTTTTGAGAATCTATTACGGTAACTGAAATGCATTAGCGTCTCTGTCCATCTGACTCTCGGCCATCCAATCGCGTGCTCCTCACAGGCCCTGCCCTCTCCAAATGATGACACTAATCGGCCTACAAAAGGCGATCCGCCGCTGAAGATCTTGTTATTGTGCGAGGCTCGGAGGCCAGAATTGCGTGAAGGTTCAAGTCTGCTCGAGTTGACAATCAAACGCCGTCTGCCCGATCAGTTGAGTATTTTTAGAGACCGTGAGGCTCTGGTGAAATGAGTTCTCATGGGACGGGGAGGGCAGCTCTTTAATTGCTATTCAGCGAGCCAATCTGCCACGGCTCGATCGGCACAATGTTTAGTAGACGCCCAATTCAGGCCGGGTCATCAGCGCGCCTTGTTTACGGTGTGTTTGAGGCTGAACCGACAGCTTGACACGTTAAAAGTAGGTTACTCCGCTCCTTCCTCGGAGTGTGGCCAGTCTGCAGCGCTTGTGTAGCGTATTTTATTTTTTGGATCTTGAATCCATGGTTCATTCTTATACGAACGAATAATCTTTGATATTGATGATCTTTGATAACCTTTCCCTCTTTTTATACCATACATAAATTTTGCACACACAGTGAAAGGTTTGGTTTGCACTTCTTTTTCGTCAGGAAACGTTCTAAGAGCGCCGTAAATACCTTGACGGCAAATCGATCATAAACTTTTCGTAATCGAAATCAAAACTATCATTTGAAGTCAGAATGTTTGCTGACTCCCAGTAGGTTGGGCTTTCACTTAAGCCTTAAGCTCTAACTTTCATGACGCACTTCAATGCGCAAGTTGAAACACGGGGACATAAAAACGCCTCCAGTTTTGCTGCTGGAAGTGCTCGGTGATCGGGTCTCTAAAACTAGAAAACTGCGCACCTTTGCTCTTGGTGTCGGAGCGGTGAAATCTTCATCCAAGGCTCGCAGGTGTGGTAATCGAAAAGATCGGCTGTAAAAGGCCGCTTCTTCTCATATCGTGTTGCCAATCGTAAAATAAATGCTTATTGTACTCGGCACGTAGCTTACAGTTTCATCCCGGATTGCACTTACACAAACTTTACTACCCTACGCCCGATGCAGAGTTGCTGTTATGCTGTCGTGAAATTTTCGGGTTCCATAAAGTGAGAGTGTGAGAGCCCTTTCATTTCTGAGAAACTCCTCAGCCAGTGGAAGCAGTTTAATCTTTTGGGTCATGTCTTCGCATAAAGGAATGTTCAGGATTAACCGCCCCGAATCTCGCATGGAATATGTTTACTCAATGTTCTAAATCTTTCCGTCTTGTGATAGGGTCGGCCGACCTCTCAGTAAACCGGACAAATTACTAGCCATAAAAATTTGAATACGGCACACGGCGGTGCTTTTACTCGCCCTTTGGAGTAAATCCGACAGTGTTTTTTCATAATTTTCCGACGGCGCTCTAAATTACTTTCCATGCTTTAGTGCTCACAACGGTTCTTTACTTTTGGCGATTTTAATTAAGAGATATTTTTCACATTTTTCGTCTTGTATAAATCTAAATTGGAGTTTAACTGGCCGCGAAAATTGCATTGATGAGATAATGTGGGATAGAGGCAGTAATATGATTACCTATTTTATGAAATGATTTAAAATCTTATGCTCCTCTCTATCATTGAATTCAATCAGAAATTGACATCAATTTGCAGCAATCGAGACATTAATTTTGTCGAAAATATCTGTAGCTTATGTAGAAAACTTGCTGAATTCGTTTTGTAAAGCGATAAACCAAAATAGTTTCCTGTGGCAATCCTAATAAATCCTTTCTTCAAAACAATAAACTAAATCACTTCATTGAGACTAATCTCATTTGTTATACAAAGCGGTGAAGCAAAACATTAAATTAAAATAATATGAGTAAATCATTTTCTTATACGATAAACAAAAGCCTGTCATCTTGTTTATCCGCCGTTTTTATTCATCAAAATCCCTTTTGTCCTCCATACACAGGACAAGGTCGCGCGTGCAGACGGAGCTCAAGGGAGTTGCTCATTGATTTCACTTGCAAGGAAACATTTGGAGATGATCTCAAATGGGCCGGATGATCATCCATCACATGAGGCTGCAAGTGCTTAAAACATGCCACAGCCGAGTCAGCTAATCCTCAAGGATAACAAGAAGTCTTCGTATCTCGATGACCATCTTGCTTAAAATACAAGGGTCTAGCACGTTCGAAGGATTCTTCATCCATATATTGAGAAAGCATTAATCTACTTCAAAGTGAAGGTCAGAACAAGGTACGATATTGAAGAAGCTCTTCGTTGGATAAGCCGATGGTCGTGTTTAATCTCCATCTACTTGACCGCGAGGCAAATTCCATGTCAATCTCTTATTAAAAAATCTAAAAAACAAGTCTTCCCCAATTGAGTTGAGAGGTTGCCAGGACCTTAGTAGAAAGACCGCCAAGAAAGCGGAAAGAGTGATGTAAAGACGATGCCTAAAAAAATACTCAGCGAATTGAACATGTGCAAATAAGACGAGGGCATTTCAAACGAACAATAAGGTTCAATACGGTGAACCTAGTCAAGAAGTAAGGATCAGAACGGTACATTTTGCTAAGAAATTGGAATCTCCACAGCATTTTCGTTCAAAAAATAGAGTCAATATGAGATGAGCTTGTTAGCAATTAGATTTTTTACTATGGAATCAGTTTAGAAAGACGTTCAATATTCAGGCGATGCACGAGTTATACATCAACTTGTGCAAATCTCAATGTGCGCGAAGAAGAGTTAGTTCCAGTTATTCATAAAGTGAGTCCGGCATCGGATTAGTTGAATAATTGAGACTAATTGATGTGCGTATACGTTGAGGTTTGCTGAAGATGATGTCGCATGACTCGAGAATCGACTGTAGGTTAGACCCATTTAAAGAGTGACATCGAGAAGGACCAGTTTAAATCGCGAACCGGCTGTGTCTGAGTGCTGAGGAGAGCGTTGGAGATGATTTTCGGTAATTATTTTCATGTCTCTCGAAAATAAATGATGGTCTAATTACTCGACGAACTAATTACGAGGAACAGTCTTTCGAAGTACTTGTACAATTTTGTACGCTTTGCAGCAAGCTTGCTCCAGGCCCTCTCACTGAATCAACTTAATAAATCCTCGACTTCAAAATTGGGCAATAAATTATACCCGTACGGTAGCAACTAGAAATATGGGACAATATTAGAAACAAAATTGAATTAATTTATTACACAGCCCTCCGTAAATTTCATTGCCAAAAGAATTTCAACAATTCAACAGCTTGTTTACAATAAGTTAACAACTCTCATGCGGTCCTAAAGAATTCCTAAGAAACAGGATACGGGCACAGAAATAATTGCATTTACGTTCAAATTTGGCAGAACACCAAGTTAAATTAGCGATATTTATGATAGCATTGATATCATCGAGCACTTATGAAGGGTTGAACTATAATAAGCATTATGGAACTACATGATATCCTGCCGTACCTAATGAACTAGTCCGTTGAAATAAATATTTTTACACACCGTAGAGTAAATATTGTTTTACGATCAAATAACAAGAACGGTGAAAGTTTCAAAAATTGCAAAGTACAGTAAGCTGTATTCAAAAGACATGAAGGAGAGTGACTCGTCGAACAAGCATGCATGCGTGGCAGGTATAATTCTACACGCACCATTAATTTGCACTTTGCAGCACACTTAAAAGGCAAGTATGCTTTTAATGCAAGGCCTGCCGTACTCAGGTATATCGTAGGACGAATTACAAACAGCCAAACTGCAACATGCTCCGCAGACAAATATATTGCAGCATGCACTGCAGACAGGTATATTGCAGCACACTCTGTAAACAGGCAAATAGCAGCACACTCTGCAGACAGGTAAATAGCAGCACACTCTGCAGACAGGCAAATAGCAGCACACTCTGCAGACAGGCAAATAGCAGCACACTCTGCAGACAGCCAGAATGCAGCACACACTACAGACAGGTATATTACAGCAGGCTCTGCAGACAGGTATATTACAGCATGCACTGCAGACAGGTATATTGCAGCAGGCTCTGCAGACAGGCCCCACTCAGCGCCTACAGAAGACCGCAGTTCTGTTGCCCGTGTAGCGGCTGAAACCGAACACGGTGCATGAAAGCCTCGGTCCAATTTATTGAAAGCCGATACAAGCAATTATTCCCGACGTGCCCCTCGACTTGACTGATTTTATTGCAGCTTGGTTTTGATCTCGCGATTTGTCGCCACCCTAGTGAGAATTACCCACAATAAATGGCAGCGAATCGCTATTGCAATCGGGAGCTTGGTGTTTCTTCTCCTCTTCTTGATTGCGAAAATTTACGGCGTCAAGCTATGCAGCGGAAGAAACATTTGTCTTGTTTACGGCCGTAATATCCAGTGGCAAGTTCCTGCGAGACTTTCGCGGAGCACCAACATAACAAAGAAACTAATGATTAGCTCACACAATGCTTTTGTTGTCTTAAAACCTACAGTCTTTCGAATTTAATCTCCATTGCTGCTTTCAACAATTCTTTTTCTTTTGTTTCAGGAAAATTCATTATGTACTGAAAATGAAAATGGGGAGGAAAAGCAAAGTTCCCAATTACAGTCAATACGTAGGCATACTAGGAAAATTTCAATACATAATGAGTAAGGCCTTTGTTGTTAATTCAACTCAGGAAAATAATCAGGAAATTTCTCTAATTTTCTGCTCAAAAATTTGAAGTTCTTTAATTTCAAACCCACGTACTCGTAGTGTGCAGGTAACGTATATATGGTAGGTTTACTTTGTTCATTAAAATATAATTACATGAGGAGTGTAGCCCGATGAGGGACAATACATTCAGGGGTATCTGATCTTGAGCTCATTATTCCGACAACGTTGTGAGCGTCAACACGACAACACCAACTCAAGGTTTGGGAGCTGCAGCATTTAGATCACTGGACTATGAATAAAAGAGCAAAGAAAGTAGCTTTTAAATTTAACATTCTTATTAAGACAGTCTAATAATAAAAGAAGAACGTTTCGACCCGTTAGGTCATTCTCAACTTCTGTCGATAGAAAATCACAAAATCTAG
>JACJUY010005044.1:20134-34175 GCA_014220935.1 Platorchestia sp. MABIK
TAACGTCCGGAAGTGGGCATTTCCGGAAAACGAGAGGACTTGCGGAATGGTTCTCTCGATGTTCGGAGGAATAAATTTTCTATCGCTGTTTGAAAATATAAATTTCCGAAATTGCTGCGAAGGCAGCACAGTCGCATTGCAGTGTTGTTGTTGATTGTTACGTCCAAGTTTGGAACGTTAAGGCTGTTTTGCATTGTTTCAAAATATATATGAAAATATTTGAAATTACATGGTTGAAACAAAAATTAAATAATTTTGTACACCGAGATTCATTTTTGCTGATAGTTCCTTTCTGAAAAATTTTCTCAACATTCCACTAATAATTGACATTGTGTGGAAGTGCCTATTATTTTCTGAATGAGAAAATATACTGAAATGTGTTCTGCATGTATCATTAAGTGAAAATATTACTGGTACGGTGTTGGTAAGTTTTTTCAATACAAACAAAGCATCATTCTTTTTTCAATTAGGCAATTCCCAAAATGTGGTGCACATTAGATTTTGATTTACTATACACAATAACATCGTCTATTCAATCTCTAGATGATGGAGCTTCAGCGATGTGTGAGCTTCAGTTTACGGGATTTCAGTGCATCATGACGGCTGTTGCAGTGCATCACGACGGCTGATGTGGCCATGACGGCTGTTGCAGCACATCATGACAACTGATGTGGTCTTATGAATGTCTTACTCTGGATTAGGGCAAGCTCGTCAATGGACGAAAATCTCTGTCAAGGAGCATCTCACCTGTCAGGTAATATTAGGTTCGTGCTAGCTCATACACTTATTTTTGTTCATTTACTTATTTCTTATATATCCTTTTCGATTCATTGCAAATAGGTTAATTCAATGTACACAAATTCTTGTAACAATGACATGAAAAACGATTGTAACATTTGAAAGCTAAACGTAATATTACAGCACGTATAATTAGTCATCTAATGCTGTCATGAATAAAAAAAAAACGCTTTCTGTTCGTTCAAGTATTGGTTATTCATCAATATATATGATCAAAATATAAATATCAGTTATTTTCATTACATGGATATCCGTCCTCAATAATGCGTTTTAATATCATTTTGTTTTATCCATGCGATATCGTTCAATTCAGATTTGATCGACCAGATCTACACAGAGTAACCTTTAAAATGAATTGTCATTAACTTCTTATCCCAGCCTTGTTTTAGGGTATCGATTCCAAGTGTAGTATTCAAAGGAAGTTCCAGGAGGAGCTAAATGTTGCGCTCTCAACAAGTAAAGCAAGCCTGGCTTGCTTTGAACATCACAATCATACTGCAAGAGCAGTCAGTCGATAACTGGGTAATTTATTTTGTAAAGTTTTATTTGCACAGTTTATATTGCTATTGTTTTCCAATTTATCAGGTGCTTTAGCGGAAGTGGGCTATGGTGACGATAAGCAGAAAAAGGCAACAATCATCCGAGGCCCTGTGTCTTTGCAAGTGCTGGCTCCAAGAAGCGGCGGGGAAAATGAATATGTGTGTTCCCATCTGTTTTCTTTTAACTCCAATGTTAATCAGTGGCGATTTGATATGACTACTTATTGTGGCACTTATCATTGTAACTGTCTCGTTTTCTGCGATGAAGACAATTTGAGCACTCTTTACCAAAGCATTCAACAGCATTGCAACTTTTTTCTTATAATAGTGAATTGTTACTTGGTAAAATAGACCAGACTCTGTAATACTAATTTTTTCAATTATCGCAAATTGCAAAAAAACACTCGAAATATATCTAGAGTAGTTAACATATTTGTTGAATATTAATGAGAAATATGGGAAATTTTTGCGCAGTCTTTGAATTTGCGGTAATTGGACAATTGCGTTTTACAAGGTGTGGCCAAATGTTTTCGGGAGCAATTCGCAATTTCTGGGAAAATCGTTGCACTGCTTATTAATCTTCTGGAATAGAGTGGTTAAAATTGTCATTTTATAGTAGATATAACGAAACAAAACCAATAACAAATCCAGAAATTAATAATCTTTGAAATTTACCGGTAAACTTTGATTATAACTTCCCGTTGGACCGACGATAATTTTCGTCTGAATTTGCCGGTAATTATAGTCTTTTTCTTTCACTAAACTGACGATATCTGTCGGAATTAGTGGAGGGAACGTTTCATATTATCGTCGCATTGACGATTAACAGGATATTACAGGTAATTATCGTAAGTTTTGAACGAAGACCGACGATAATATTCGGTTAACTACCGGTAATTAATAAGTTATTATCATAAAATGATTGTAAAACTTACCAAATTAATCAAGAATGACTCTATTGTTACTGCTCATTTCCATCCACCAGCTCTCTCAACCCTCAGCGACTCAACTTCCTTGTACTTTCTCTTTACGAGATCCAAAAGGGAGGCAAGAAAGAGGCGAAAGGGAGAAAGGAAAAGTCTTCCAGCAATCACTCTAACCTGAGGTTAAACCAACTACCACGATGGTTACGACCATCGCCGCACAAAATTTCAGATGGTCGGAAAAAAGAGGCTACACCTGCTCTCAGTTTATTACACTAATTTTCAAATATCTTTTTCGTAGAGGCATTCGCTACCCAGACTGTGGACGCAGAGCAAGCGTGTAGTGTCTTTTGCAACTCATGTCGTAAAGCTATGCCCTCTGCACTGGTTTATATTAGGCAGTCGTTCGTAAAGGTATACAAAGAGAAATTTTTCCCGCGTCCAGCAGATCAAGGTCAAGTCAGCTTATACGAGTAGTGTCTGTCTTTGCGGCAGTGCAAAATAAATATATCCGATTGACTAGTACCTAGCCTTTCATTCAGGTGACTTCAAACCTAAACTTGAACTCATATTTGAGTGATTGATTGGGTCAAACCAATATCTTCTCCTGTAATTATCACAGATAAATGAAAGACTCACATTTCGACAGATCGAAAAACTATGAGGAAACTTGAATTCTATTTACATAAACTCTGCAAATACATTTCTTCCACAGCGCTGACTAATGTTACTATACTCTGACTCTTGTTTCACAAATGCTTAAACGTAGCCTCTGAGTCACCTCTTAGACTTCATCCAATCAATCACTTCCTGATAATTAAAGCTCAGGTGAGACGTCGTCCGGTGCGATGTTGCGCCAGAGCGCCATCGCTGGCATGCTGTTGAGCAATCTCGTTTGGTAAAGTTTTCGTGGACTCCTGAACTATATCTCTGTTATCATGTACTGTTTTTTATAAACAAAGTGCCTATAAAAGGGTGTCTTAAACTGCTGCACCGCTCATTTGTTAGATGAGTTTGAAAGGTGTATTTCACCGCAAAAATCGCTAGTGGTCTACATAATACAGGTGAGGCCAATGATTTTGGGATAAGAAAGTTTTTCTATTTTTTTGTTAAACTGAGGTGTAGTTTGCGTAGTATTCAATTGGTTGCTTTCGGAAATCAGTTTACCAAAAAGTTCCCCATGAAATCATGTATCCAAGATAGAATGTTTCGGGATTCAACTTTTTTTCAACTACACGTTTGAAAAAAAAGTAAAAAAGATTTGAATAAAAAACTCTACGTATTTTGTCAGAGTCACGCTTAATTAAAACTGGATCAACCAAACGCTAGATAGCAGATTTGCTGAATAGATAAAATAGGAAAGCCTTTAGCATGTACACTTGGCCGTCAATAATTACACTGGTTTGAAACAATAAAACTAAAGGCAGATATTTGATAAGGTGAGTTGTACTAATATGGGTGTGCAGAATTCAAATTTATAAAAGGTGTTGCTCTATTACCTCTAGTTTTATTGCTTCTATTTACCCTCTTTCTAGTATACGGCATATATATAAAGTACGGATTTCAGCTGTTACCTGAGCTTATGGAAGCACATGTCGGTTTGTATTTTTACCAGTTTTAACTAAGAAAATAATAGCGAGGAATAAGGATTTGATACGTAGCACTTTATATTAAAAGCTTACTGTTAAAATTTAACGTTTCGACTCAATGAGTCATTTTAAAAAAATGCACTAAAAAAGGTATATACACATTGAAAATATCGAAAATAAAACGGAAAAGTAAGAAAATACTAAATAAAACTAAATCAAATCCCTAAACTTAAATCCCTCTCAAAGGAAAATTGGATTGGGAGTCATTTACAACAGGCTTTTATTGTAAATATAAAGAAATTCCAGATTCCAGACAGGTCTGAAAGGAGGGAAGGTTGGGATATTTGATCTTTTTCCTATAAGATGTACTGACGCAGTTATATTTGTAAGATAAAAATGGTAATCATCTTCATGGCTCCGTGAACCTCTTTTGACCATCGGGACAGCAAAGTTGAAGGCTGCTTTCTTACCGTTAAACCATGCAGTTAGTGCATTGTAGCAGGGTTTGCAACAGTTGTGTGGAAATCGAGATATATCATAATATCCAATTTTAGAATCAAATTAATAAAAGTAAGCAGTTCTGAGGAGGGAAGTGATTTTTCGGTGCTGTGCAACTGTCGTGAAGTCCCCACACACACACATGGCTCAAAGAATTGGCCTTGTTGATGCATCCTCCGTATTTTGACAAGCGTGAAGCCATTGGGGAGGTTTGTTTCAGTTTATAAACACATCTGTAAAACACTGTAAAAATTAATCATAAATGCCACAACCATAGTGAAGTGAATTGTAAATTATAATACAATTACATGTCCGAAAAATTATGTATCATAATTGCAGAGCAACACTAAACTCCTGCATTCACTGCAAGTAAGCTACTGGTGTATCCAATTGCATTTCAAGTTGGCAAGTCACTTTTAGTAAAATTTTAACATCAATTTTTATTGCAAGAAAACAGAAAATATATTTTCTACAATATAGATAAAAAACGCATTGAACTGAATAGGACATATTTCGGAATCCCTGAATGCATGTACGCCATTATGCACTGATCGTTTTTGAAATGTACAGTACGCATGTCTAAAAAAAACTAGAGGTGACGAGTGAAAACTGACTTTGAATCTCAAATCAGCACTCCCAAATTATGTTCAAACAGCTATTTCTGTGCTTGCCTCAATTCCTTTGTGAACCAGTGTTATCGTTAGAATTGTCAACCCAAATTTATTAAAATGAAAAAGGATATTGCACTAAAACAAAATCATACTGATGACAAGCGTCTTACAATAGTGAATAGTTAACATTTACTCGATACCATTGGCGTCGATTACAAGCTGGAGACGCTTTGAGAACGATCTCCAGATACAATTGGGGATCTTGACGATGGACGAAGTACAATTGGGGGATTTTGGGCCATTCCTGCAGAGTTTCGCCTTCAAGCCTCAGACGTTGGGTGACGATTTGCCGGATACCTGCTCTCAGGAATAGACCAGATACCCTAGTCGTGAGGATTTAAATCTGAGGAAGGCTATTCCTTCTATAAGGAATGCCATTATGAGGAAGCCCATTCTTGTTGAATATGAAATTAGTTACATTGGTTTAAGCCACTTTTGCGTTTTCTTAGCCTCGTATGAGATTGTCAAATCTTGTCGAAAAACCATAAACGTTTTTGAAGTGTTGTTTAACCCATGGTAACAAAGGTCCTTCATGAATGTAATTTCGATAATTTTCTGGATGAAGTTTCACCTCGTAGTCCACAAACCACAAAAATAAATGGGCTCCTACCAGATTTGGTAACGGCGGCCCACATTGTAACTGAAACAGCTCCCTGTCTCTAGGTAACAACTCGGGCCTCAACCTCACAATTTCAATTCCAAACCCGATCATTCTGATTGTTGAAGTGTCGAACTTCACCTCGTCACTTAACACAAGATTTTACATCATGCTTTCCTCAATACGAGAAAGAAGATTTCGGACTTCGGCAAGGCGATTCTCCACAGTCCTCGCTGGATGTAGTGTTTGTTCTTGTGATTGTATGGAGACATCTTCAGATAATGACAATGAACTGAAAACATAGTCCATACGAGAGATTCACTCGTTTGATAAGACTTGTAAAGACGTTTTATTCAATTTTGAGGTCCTAACACATCGGGAGTAACCTCACCTTGACCGATTTTCCACTTTTCCAGTCTCCTAGAGCTTTTTGAGGGTCCTCCAGACAAAGATTATATTTGTTTTGAAGTTTCTGGAAATATCGCGCTGAGACCTACCAGCCTAAACAGCTCAACTATTGCAGTTCTTTAGTACAAATTTTTGGCCATGATTAAATACGAAAACCTGAAAGTATAGCAGATTATTAGAATTTTCAAAATGTTTCATTTATAAGATGTGAAATATTTTGTCTGAGTTGTACGAAAAACGTAACAGTCGATAGTGATGGCACTATGAAATTAATCCGCGAAAAATTTGGTCTCAAAAATGACATCCGCGTACTTCTGAGGATCAACTTGTCTGAAAACCAACCTTCATTGGAGTGTTATCAACATACAACATCAATGAACGATTTTCAACTCATTCTTCAGCTTCACGGGTAAACCCGAAACACTTTATCAACTATGTACTAGTATATCAGCTCTTTTCCCCGTCGAAAATATTGCTGTTGATTTTACAAGTTTTGGAATTCTTTAGTAATTCTAGGTTCGTGGGGTTACTTTGAGTGCGTCATTTTTAACTGTATTTAATTTTGCATTGCACTTTCAGGAGCTATGGATGCCATCCCTGTGATTTCTCAGGCGAAATCGTTCATCCAGTGGATCTGTCAAGACGCCGAGGGTGCACTGCAGACTCAAATAAACTTCAGTCGCCAGTGCCCTGTCGTCTCCCAAGTGCGATCTGCCGTGGAGGCTGCCACTGGGGATTACGAAGCCGCGACAGAAACTCAAAGACAGTTTGGCTGTCTGGTTGAAGATGTCGTGAATGGAATTCCAGTCGTGGGCCACGTCAAAGGAGCGGTTCATTATGTCCTCGACGACAAAGAGGGAGGTGATGCCGCTATGAAGGCTGCATCTCATACCACAGCTGTTGTTGGCGGTGGTGTTGGAGGGTTTCTCGTTGGAGGTCCTGTTGGTGCTGTAGCTGGGGGTATTGGTGCTGGAGTTGCTATGGATGCCACCATCACTGGGGCAGATTCTGCAATTAACGGAGAGTTTACACCATATGGTGCTCTCCAGCTTATTGCGGACACTACTGATGCGAGTAAGTGGTGTGACACAATTGGAGTATGGCATTAGATGGGATAAGTGAAAAATATGCTGAAAGTACTATTCTGGTCATAAAGCATAAAACGCAGCTCCCAAGGCAGTAGTTACTGATGAAACCATGCTAAGAAACACGATAAATTAAATATCGTTCGAAAGATTGGCGAGCAAAATTTAGGTGAAGGTGAAAAAATTGGAAACTAAATTTTCAATAGGATACTGGAAAAATTACAATCTGTATTGCAATATTAATTGTAGAGTTGATCGTTAGCTACACGGAAGAGATAACAGTTAATGATGAGAATAAAAAGTCCTTGCCGATGGAAGAGCATAACATGGAGAAGGTAGAATATAGTTTGGGCAAAATGGCGATAAGCATAAATTTTACGTACTCTAAGGCCAAGCTCGTTTTCGTCAATGATGGAAACCAAGTGTCTATGGCTTATGCTCATTGGGGATTGGTCCAGAATATTTTATCGGCTCTAAAAGGAAGGGTTATCGAAGATCACAATAATTTTTGTTATTTGACCGATCTTCATGAAACTTTGTCTAGGTATGTAAAATTGGAAAAGAATGGGTGTTCGCCAATCTACCTTTTTCCCATTTTCCCCAAAGAAAACGAGTTATTCGAAGAAAACGGAACACGGGTGTTCTGCGGAAAATCGACTATTCCCCATAGGATTCAGAGCTACAGAGATGATATTGGTAGTTAACGAGGCGGAATTGTATTCTTTAAAACTCTAAGAGGGATTTTTTTGAATTTCGAAATGTTTTTTGAGAAAGAACATGAAAACAAAAAACAAATTTTTCACATTTCTCCCTAAAGAAACCTGTGTGCTGTCATCTTCTATTTGGAAAATCAACGAAAAACCACGTACAGTTGTGGAGCATTTCATTTCAGACTTTTTGAACAAAACTCATCTGTGTAGCTTAAAAACTGAAGCCTATCTTAGGTGAAGAAGGCCGTCTATTAAAAAGTACAGGGCAACCATTTTTATACAGGCAAATGCTGAGGACGGGGATGTGAGTCAGAGCGTGTCAAATATTGTCAGATAAGAATATATCAAAAAATGAAAATTATCGGAAATAATAGCATTTAGGCGCGATGCTCACCCCCTCCCTCCTCCCCGCTTTATCGCCCCACCCTTTTTTGACAAACTTTCGGTGGTCCTAGGAGTCTGAAAATTGAACAGGTTCACTACATGTATGCGTACTTTTTAATGAATAAAAACACGTTTTTAAAAGTCAACGTTTTTTTTGGATAGCTCTCCCCTAAAGAGTTTTTTATTGCAGAACCTGACTCTGAAGTAGAAACAATTATAGCCCTAATCCCTGTACGGACTCCAGTTTTAAGCTGCCACGAAAACTGGTTTCTCCACAGAAGCGAGCTGGTATCGCGTAAGTCAGTTAGCTTCATGTACGAGACAGATGAAAGGGAAATTGTGACGAGCTTTAGTCATCAGCACGCGAAGCAGTATGTGGAGCTCCAAATAAAATTTCCTGTCCAGAAGCGAGCTTAACAAGTCATATCACTAGCCTAAATAACTGGGACAAAATTTGAACAAAGTTAGGTTAAAATTAAATTAGGTCTCACCTCAAAGTCCGGAATTTATCAATTTTCTGTTGTTTGGCTCATGTAATAGAAAATTTCTTTGGAATCTAACGATATGCTCTTTCGTCTGCCACAGATTTGGACATGCCAGCCAATTAGGTCTTCACTGGGACAGGCATGCACCAGGGACCCCCTTATCCCGCCCCCCTTCCCTAACGACGACGCAGTTACATGCATTCATCAAGCGAGAGATGGTCATCCAGCTCACGGTTGAAATGCTTCAGAACGAAAACGAGACATTCAAACACATAGTAAACAAAATCTAATGAGGTTAGGCTAACCAGCAGGCCACAACTGTACTGTGTTTGTCAGGCTCTACAGGAAACCTGAACATATAGTCTCATGAAATCTATCTCCTCCCACATTTTCAAAGATGCAGGAACGATAAATATATCAATCGATGAAGCTTAAAAAGGGTGCCATCGAAAACAAACTGGTGCATAAATACTAGAGTCGAATTTTAGAATTTGATTTACTTTGAAATTTTAATGAAAAATAAGAAAAATATTTTAAAATGTAAACATTCGTGGAGCAAATTTCAAAAATTCAAAGAAAGAGAACCTCAAAAACTACTTTGCTCTTTCTCTAGATAATACATTATTCTATCGATAAAAAATGTTGCCGGTTCTGAAACATTAAAACTGTAAGATGAGAATGATTTTCCGTAAAACCTATTTCTTATGGCAAAAATAAATTTCCTAAAAGAAGTACAAAAAAAGCTCTAAACAAAAAAGAATCGCTGAACAAATTCACACTTATAGAGGAAAGTTCCGAAAATCAGTCGGGAAAAGACGACTTTATTTTTCAAAGAGGCGCTCCCAATTACGTAAATTATTAGCAGTGTGAGCCGCAAACTATTTACTAGTGAATTAAAATATATTCTGCCATTCTTTTCTGGCGCTTTTTGATTTGTTATGACATGGAACACAACGACTTTCTACAAAAATAGCTAATAACTATATAGAAGACCTTTTTCGAATTTCTTTCTTAGTTCCAATTGAATTTTAAACAAATTTTTTTTCAAAAATGACTATCGCAGATTAGCCTATTTGTACAAAATTTTATTTTGCTGTTAGACGAAGCTTTCGCTCGTTGTTGATTATCGGTTGGGATTTTGAGTTAGCATTTGCTTACTGTTCTATTTTTCCATTAAACTGATTTTTGAGTGATTCTCTTATTGGGTCTACAAGTATAATTCAGCGTTTCATATAGTGGTGAATGAATTTATGTAACCACTTAAAAGTGAACAGTTCACAGCTGTAGAATAGCCGCTGCTTAGGTCACAAATCAATCGCTCAGTGGCTTCCCCACTACATGAGGGTATTCAAACGAGAAATTTCAATTCATCTAATTCTAAAGTACTGCTGTGAAATTAAGAAGCGAACTATAGCCTCTTTTTTAAAAAAAAATCATCTTATAGAAATGATTAAAGGTCGAAGAAAACAGGTTAACAAACTGAAAATCTAGTTTTTGCTCAATGTTTAAAATGAATAGCTCGAAGACGTATTTAAATAATAAAGGCGAATCAATGAGTTTCTTATTTTTAAAAGGAACAAGCCACTTTTTATTTAACTACTTCTACTCACTACTCATAAGAATTTATAATTGCGGCATCTTTTAAGAATTAGAGTGAATTCCTGTAACCATATCACCAACAGTTGGTCATTCAGCCGTGCATTATTGATTTTAACTGAGAGTATTCACTCACAAAAGTACCTGTAAATTCATGAACATATGAGGTGCAACATGTGAGTTTATGATTACTAATGATTAGGTATTTGGTACTCTTATTGCAGATTAATGAACCTTTATCATATTGTTCAACAGGTCTTTGCCTGATCCCTACTATCTCAAGTAAACAGTAGGTCTTTGCCGTCCGGCCTAGGTTCAAGTTTATTTTTACACCTTTGAACAGGCTTTTGAAGAGTAATCTAGCCCTTTTTTACTGTAACCAGTGTGTAAAGAACTAAAAATTACGTAAAAACTCTATCTTGTATTTTATTTTACAACCTTAGCTATTTTAAACACGACATGGGCGTGAAAAATTCGCATCTACTGAACCTTATGAAGTGAGTTATATTACGGAATAATCAAATTTGCAGTTCACTGAACGGAACGTTATGAATGCACCTTCAAATGAGAGCACTTGAAAATTGTAAAATTACATTGTGTCTGACATTCGAAAGCGGTTTCTGAGTAAGTGCATTTAAAGCCGCCAATGTTGGGTAGCATCAAGTTCTTCAGATTAGATGAGATAAAGTTTTGGTTTCAGTCTTCTCAACTACAAGAAATGTTTCCTTGAGAGAAAGGAGAATAACACTAGTTGGTATGATTTTTAGAGAACAAGGAATCAAGGACCAGATGTGCCTTTACTTCCTATGCATTCAAACAGTAAAAACCGCAACACTAAAAAAAGTTCAGGTGACGATATAAGAATAGAGCAAAAAGTAATTAGTACTGAGAAAAAGACTGCAATGAACCAGAGAAGAAAAGAAACGCAAAACAACTAAAAACTATATTTCAACGAAAAAAAGGCCCACTAATTTTCTTCTTGAGATGTCGTTGATGCATTATGTGGATGTTATTGAATGGGAATTGACGTTCAAACTCATTAAAGTAATCCGTGAATTATTGTTATCATTTTACATTTAGTGTTTTTAATTAGCCCTGATTCGATGAGAGTTCCATTTCAGCTGTCACCTCCAGTGCACTTATTGTTTAGATTTTTTTTATGCGCTGTGGTAACAAAAAGAAATAGGAAATTGAAAACCTTTGTTATCGAAGGATTTGTTTTTCTGATTTGGGATCTAGTTTCTCCAGTTTCTGCCTTTTCAGTTCAAAATTAATGGTATTAGAAAGATTTCGTTTCGAGCATACGATGTATGCTCGTCTTTCAAATCATTGTATATCGAGTCTGAGTTTTACACGATTTGTTCACATCTAACTGATTTCCTATTACCATACCAGTCATAAGATTGGTGAGTGTTTGAACGAGAAAAACGATTTTGTCTCATCTACCCAAACAGCTGATAAACTGAATTTGTTCGTTCGAATTCTGTATTTTAAGAAGACGCTCTAGGTGGAAGTCGGAAGAATTGTCGATTTTCTGTTTTTAAATGCATCTTATAGAGGATTTTTTGCGCTTCCATTGGTACCACTCGCTCGCGTCTACTCCGATTGAGGGAAGAGAGCAAGGGGAGAGGCGTGACCTTGACGCAGGGCGACCCCCTCCACCTCTTATCATTGGGGGTTAATTTGGCGTATTTCTTTGCGGCAATAGCAATAGAGTTCGTTCATGGGCTACTCAAAGTGTTTTCATATTCGAACGAAACATTCTAACGCTGAGCAATAATTTTTGACGATTGAAGAATCCAGCTGTTCTGTGTACACACACGCTTTCATTCATAGCTCGACGACAGCCGTAGTATCATAGCTACGGCCATGACGAGCACACCTATCAAAAGGCTTAAAAAGAGCTACAAGGCAGAGGAGTTGATTAAAAAAAAGTGCTTTGGCCAAAAAAAGAAAAAATGTTTAGAAAAATGGATTTTATGAACACTTACACTTATTGTCTTTGGATATAGATTTTTTACCCTGAGTTCCAAAGCTACAGCAATGGCAAATACATTAATCGAAAGGGCTTAAAAAGTGCAGCAAAAGTTCAAGAGTTCATTGTAGAAAACCCTTGTTCAAAAGTTAAGAAGAAAAAACAAATTGTTGTGAGAAAAACACGTTTCAAATGTATCTTCTTTCATAATTTTAGGGGAACAAGAATGGGATATATACCATTCGATAGGGCTTAGCAAGCTCTATACATAAGGAATACAAGTTTTTGCAACATTCATTTTTTGAAAATTATATATGAAAAAAAGAATAAGAAAAAAAGAAGTCAAATTGTATTCAAAAAATTCCTAAAATTCCTAAAACGAAGGTATCAAAATTCCCTATTCCTTATGTTTATATAGATATATAAGCTATATAGAAACGAATTTTCAGTTCTATAAATTCAAAATTGTAGCAGTAGACAGTTTTTAAAAACCCAACTTTTTCGAATTAAAAAAGAATTCGATGCAGATATAAAAAACACATCAATAATAAAATAATCATTGCAGCATTTCACACCTACTGCAAAAACTTCAAAGAAATCCAACTGTAAATTACGGATTTTTTTCTTGGGTAGACCGTCTCCTTAATTGGCAGTCACAGCAAATGAACATGAATTATCGCTAACATCGTCTTTTCTTCCGTATGAATTTTTTGTAAGTTGTCGTAGTCAACACATTAACTGTTGGTTCATTCTTTGAGTGAAAGAATGAAATTCCATCTCGTCTCTTTGTATATCTAGTCTGAAATATAGTTGGGCGCAGTATGTATCGACTTACATAAGTCGGTTGAACAACTCGTTCATTACGGGTCAGACAGGCGGAGCACGTCAGAGTTAGTTCGAGAACCGGAGTTTGGCGTTGTCACACGCCACACTCTGTCTTAAAATCTCATACGGAGAACCAGTGTAATGATATAACTTCTGATTCTGACATTTCAACAATAGGAACTGTTTGGAATGTAACGAAATTTAAAATTCTCGAATCTCTTTCTATACACTAGACCAAACCCAAACTTAACAATTCGCAGAGTGCGTATTATTTGCTTTTGTCTGGGTAACTGGAGCTTTAGGAAACATTCTGTTGTTTGCATTTCAATTACATTCCATTGTGCTTTCCGATCATTTTCTCTCCACATGTGTTTGTTCAGCTCTTAGGGAATGAAAGTCTATTCACAATTACTGTAGTACAAACATTTCCCGTCACGAATAATAAATGACGAATGAGCAATTATCTAGTTAATACTTTTCAATTCCGAGTAAATATGTGTTGATTTTTCAGCTGATGATAGGTGGAAGCCTAAAAGGTTCGTTTCAGTATTGACCACAGTCAGTTATAGAAAAATTTAAAGTGTTCTGGATTTAGCGTTTAAATTTTGAACAAGCATCTTTTAATCAAGTAACGGCGTAGTCATGTTGGATCGAAGGAATTACGTCGAAAGCCTTGGCAATATAATTTTAGACCATGGTAAATTCGTGGAAATCGAAGAGCCAGTGCACGATCTTATTCAGAGAATTGAAGACAAAGTCAATCATTTTTTACGTAAACTGAAGCAATCTAAACTAATTTCCGAAGTTCTTTACAAAGAACTGTATGCCACGAGCTCAGCACCTAGTGTACTTTACGGTCTTCCTAAAATTCATATAGTTGATTTTTCATCAAGGTTTCAAATGAGTCCAATATTTGCTGCATATAATTGTCCTACCTTTAAACTAGCTAAGTATCTT